>PVKA01019534.1:0-18392 GCA_004027165.1 Ctenomys sociabilis | reverse complement strand
CCTATTTTTGAAGGCTATTTGTAGAAGGGATAAATCAAAGATAATATAAGACACCCTTGAAATTTACTACTTACAGCTCACGCTATAGAACAATAGATCAAAATACTATGTTGTACAAGATGTAGGAGAATGAACCTTCATATATTGATAGCAGGTCTATGAATCTGTTCTCATTGTTGGAGGGTTGTTTTGACAACATATATCAAAGTGTTAGCAGTGTATAATCTTTCGTTTTAGCAAACAAACTCTAGGAAACTATCTGGAGCTATTCTCACAGCAGGATAAAAACACGCACAAGGGTGCTCGCTCTATCATTTCTAGCTGCAAAAAAGAAAAAGAAACAATGAAAAAGAAATAAAAGAAATAAACAATAAAGAAATAGAAGAATAATAAAGAACAAACTTAATTTCATGAACAGAGCAATGGAGACCTGATCCCTTGTCCAAAGGAACAGGGTATAGGAGATTAATGGAATATCATATCTTTAGGTAGGAAGCCCAAGGCAGCCTGCTCACTTGCCAGCACTGGCTGTTCAGACTTCAAGACATAGTAACTTAATATATGATCTTATATGTGATTTGTTTGTCCATTTACTTGACAGAGGAGTTTGGCTGAGGTTGGCCTTGAATTCACTATGTACCTAATCAGGCCTGAAATAGTAACATTCCTGCCTCAGCCTTTTGAGCCCTGGGGTTACAGAGGAGTGCCACAACATCGAACTCTATATGAAAGAAAACAAATTGGTGGTGGGAGAAAGTGGGAAAATAGTATTTCTACTTCAAAACACTGAATGGTTGATTACCTGGCATCTTCAAGAAGCTCTAAGAATGAGCGATGAAGATTTACATCAGAGCAGCATTTAAAAAATACCCTTAGTTTCAGACCCACCATTACTAGCTAGCCAGAACTACCGCATTCAGGGAACACGGTCCCGGTAGCTTGCAGAAGCACTTTTCATTTCCTTGAAGCTTTTCATTCAACAGACAGCAGCCAGACCTATTGAGACAGGCGTGTCCACAGAAGGAGAGTCCACTGACGGCTGCGTTTCACTTTGAGGTGACAACAAGTGGCAGGGCCCTTTGCCAGGAAAGCGTTAGCAAAGGGAGGATTTATAGCCTGACACGTATTTTTATGGCAGCAAGTTCGGGTCTTAAATTTGAAGACATGACAATTATTTTGGCAAACGGCAACCTGAATTTCCTTCTGGATACCTTCCTTTCCTTGGAAGACTATAAAATAGGGTTTGCTCAGTATAGTACAGCAAATATTACCCCACCCATGAAGCCAGTAGTATTTACTGATGCAGGTCCACCATCAGTCAATATCTGGAGTCTATGTATCCTGTCACATACCATGCGTGCAGAAAGCCTAATACATTTTAAAAAACCCAACAGCAAGCCTGACATGGTGGCCACACCTATAATACTAGTGGCTGGGGGGCTGAGGCAGGAGGATAAGGATAAGTGCATACTGAGGGCCTGTCTTAAAAAAAAAAAAAAAAAGCTGATGGCACTGCAAAGAGGTTACTTAAACCTAGGAATAAACTATGACAGATACTACAGAGAAGTAGGTTTTAAGAAAACATGTAACACACACAAAAGATCACAGAGTACTTTCCAGTGTGCTCATAACACTATAATCTTCCAAATTATTTTCATTTGCTCTGTTTAAGAAGGTAAGGAGCCGGGCGTGGTGGTGCATGCCTGTAATCCCAGCACTCGGGAGGCTGAGGCAGGAGGATTGTTGTGAGTTCGAGACCAGTCTGAGCTACAAAAAAGCCAGCCTGAACTGCAATAGTGAGACCCTGTCTCAAAACAACCAAAAAAAAAAAAAAAAAAAAACAGGGAAGGAAATATGAAATATTTATAGAAAAGGTTATACACAGGAAAAGAAAATGGATCATGTATTTGGAAATTAAGACTATGTGTTTTTTTTTTTTTTTTCTCTTTATTTATGCCTTTGGTACAAGGTCTCACTACTGTGTGTGATTCTATTGTTGAAAATGATTCATTCACACAATTCCAGGTAAACAATGTTTCCCTGTTACTGAAGTAATTCATTTTGCAAACGACAGTGACAATGTGGGTGAGGTGGCACAGGACGGCAACCTTAGCACTGGGGGGGGGGCTAAGGAAGAAAGACTGGTCATTCTTATCCCAGGCTGTGCAATTCAGCAGGTTAGGGACACTTTATCTCAAAATACACAAATACATAAAAATAAAATAAAAAGGGCTGCGGATGTAGCTCACTGCAAAGGCCCTGTGTTCAATTCCCAATGCCTAAAACAAACAAAAGAAAAACCCAATACAGCAATTCATTTTCATTTTCCTCTGTAAGTACAAGCATCTCATTATATATGACAGTAGCAAATCTTTTACTCACATCAAGTTCACTTTCGTATATTGCATTTGCTACTTTTGCCAGTTGAGGTGCTATTAACATCTCCAACTATAATATAGGGCTCAATGTTGGTCAATTCAGTCAATTCATTCACATTGCAGTGGATGCAAAAAGCACTACGTGGAGGTAAGGACCTCACTGCCAGAGGAGACCAAGGCTGAACGTTTTACATGAAAGCCCTGGTCTAAGGCATGAGCACTGCTAATGGTCTACAAAGGCAATTCTGAATCAATCATTTTCCAATGGTCCTTTATGATTGTAATTTAATATTATTTCCATTATAACTGTGATTCAAACCCTTATATACAACCTACTCTTCAGAAACACTGAATATTTTTACCAGTTTTTTAAATGTTTTTCCTTTCAGTACATGAAAGTAACATGGGAAACTCTTCTTCCAAAAGAAGAAAGAAACTGATGAATGAAATATTAAGCCACATTTATTTTGAAAATTTCTAATCAAATTAAGAACTAGAAAGAATATTCTTTTATTCAGAATTTCAGATTATATAATTTAAAATAATATGGATTTTGGTTCTATATGAAATCTGAAATGGTTCTACTTAGTAGATATTTGTGATTTTTCTTCTGTAGCCAAGCTTTTTAAACTTTTTTCTCTGTCTTCTTGAGACAAGATTTCACAGTGCAGTTCAGGCTGGCCTTGAACTCAGAGCAATCTTTCTGCCTCAGCCTCCCAACTGCTGGGATTAACAAGCAAGGGTCACCACACCCGGGCAGCAAGTTCTTCTAGTGACAAAGCACAGGAAGCCCTGTCAGTGCATTCCTTTCCTTGGTAGGGGTGATTATTCCTGAAATGGGATTAAGCAAGTAAGGCCAGGGGCACTGAAAACACTCAAATGCAGAACTTTTTTGAGCTGCTGGGTCCAGCTATCTGGTAGGAGGCCAGAGAAAGAGGCTAAAGGAAGGCCGAGGGAACATCTCTGTTTAATTCTTTATGGCCCAGATCAAACTATATCTGTAGCATTTAAACTTCATAATTTAGAAAGTTCTGATGCTACTTCTAAACCTGGGGTAAACTGGGCCTGCTGGTGCACAGTATGCTGACTACTCTGGAAGCCGAGGCAGGCAAACTGTATGAAGTTTCTGGCCAATCTACCCAACGGTGTGAGGCCCTGTCTCAGAACAAACAAAAAATAAACAAATAAATAACTAAAGCTTCAGGGCTGGCCAGACAGCTCAGTGGATTAAAGCACCTGCTTAGGCAGATTCAGGGACCAGGATCCCAGGTGTTGGGCTGGCCCTGCTCCTTGGGATGTGCTAAGACCCACAGAGACTGGGTGTGGAGGTGCACGCCTGTAATCCCAGCAGTCGGGAGGCTGAAAACAGGAGGATCACAAATCTGATCTGTGTAGTGAGACCCTGCAGACCCTGTACTAAATACATTAAAAAACAAACAAACAAACAACCCAAAAAACTAAAGCGTGGCCTTGAATTCACTATGTACCTAATCAGGCCTGAAATAGTAACATTCCTGCCTCAGCCTTCTGAGCCCTGGGGTTACAGAGGCGTGCCACCATCCAACTTTGTACGAAAACAAATTGGTGGTGGGGAAAAAGAGGACCTCTGTGCGGACATTTTTTCACGGTGTCCTTTGTGCTTAGCACATGCTGCTACCTCTCTCTGGGACGTGCTTCCCTCTCCATCCCATTGGCTAAGCCAAAGGACTTCACTCAAATGGCACTTCCTTTGTGAAGCTACCCTCCTCTAGAGTTTCCACAGTACTTTTCTCCTGAAGCACTTACCCTGCTGTGTAGTTACTAAGCACCTTTTGTACCTCTAAACACCTGTTCATGCAGCCCTCCCTTTACACTCAGTATATAACACTTCTGGGTTCACGTTAGGCACTTCACATACTGCTGATAATTCAAAGCTGGTCTCCACCACTTCTGTAGTTACTCCTTTCTATTCCCTTGGGCAGCACCATTCACTGAGCACTGCCTGAAAAGGAGGCAAAGGACTAAACCACTAAGCCAGAAGCAAAGAATGTCCTCGACTACAGGTTGTGGCCAGTCATGTGCGTTCAAGCAAGTCACTTTCCTGCCTGGGCTTGTTTCTTCATCTCTACCAGGAGAAGCTGCAGTCAGATAACTTCTGCAGTTCTTCTTAGTTTTCAATCCTGCCCTACACAGGACTTGGTGCTGCCAGAAAAGTAATACATTTTTGCTAGTCTGAACTACACCCAAGCAGTGAATGCAATGACCACACTCTGAATTTGCCTACATAAATTCCTTCTTGCTCTGGGCAGGGATGATTTCCAAAGTTACAGTCCAAATCTTTGAAATTCTCAGTTTCCCCAATTAAACCAAGACTCCAATTACCAGTGGTCATTTCTGAGCAGTTATTTATTGCATCAGATACAAAGCTTGCTCTCTGTTCCTAATGGCATTTAACTAGAACAAAGTTCAACCTGAAAAATACTTTTCTAGCTGGGTCTGGAGGTGCATGCCTGTCACCTCAGCACATGGGAGGCTGATGCAGGAGGGTCATAAATTCCAGGTCGTATGGACAACACAGTCAGATTCTGCCCAGCCCTCCCCCCGACCTTTTGTTTGCAGTACTGAAGATGGAACTGAGGGGTATGGAACTGAGGGGTACTTCACCACTGCGCTACATTTCCTAGCCATTTTCACTTTGAGATAATCTTACTAAATTGCTTGGGCTGGTATTGACAGCCTCCCGACCAGACAGGATTTTATGGGTGTATCACTGCACCTGGTGCAGATACCATATTGTAAGAAAGTGGTTCCAAGGATCCCAGTTGGTGGGATCTTAGGTGATGATGCTCTTCATCTGTGTGTTCTAACTTTTCAACAATCAGTGTTATTAAATTTACAAAGGTGTTTCTTTTAAAAAATGTGCAATCTACAGATCATCTTGTTGATATGAAACTTTAGAGCACTATGAAACATGTTTTACTAATTTTTTGTTTTGAAACAGTCTTGCTGTGTATCCTAGGCTGGCCCTGAGCTTGCAGTGGCCCTCCTGCCCCAGCCTAAAGAGTGCTGGGATTACAGGTATGCACCACTATGTCTAATTTCTTAAACTGTAATGACGAGTATAAGCTCAAGTCTGAGGAAAAATCTTGTGTTTTCCCTTATGTATAATTCATGGAGAGACAAGGTCCTGGCAGACGTGGGCTTAGACAGAACACCTAAAAAAAAAAAAAAAAAAAATCAGACAACCTCTGAGTCTTCTGTTGCTTACCTTTTTCTCATCTTTTTTACCCTGATCTTGTCTAATTTTCTGCTATTCCCAAGACTGCCTAAGGAGTCCTCAGTTGCCACTCTTCTGAATTCCCATACCAGTAAACAAGATGAGTTTTAAGAGGACAGGATGAAGGAGGAAGAAAGGTCTACTGCCAATGCTTTTCATGCAACCCTGCCTTCAAGTTTAACCACCATGGACTTTACCATCTCATGGGTCCAAGGAAAGAAACAAAATACCTGTCTAGCCTGCTCTTACAGTGGGGCCTCACGGGGTCCTGCCTATAACCACCAAAACTTTAATATCCACAGATAGTTCACTAGGAAATGTAACTGTATGAGATCAATCAAACACTACTATTATAAAGTTAGGATTTGGAAATATTTTTAACAAAGGTAATTTACTGCAATTTTTTGTTTTGCTATAAAACACTTATATAGTATTTTAATGAGCAACTAAAAACTAGTCTTGATATTGTAGAAAACCAACATCAAAATAAAGGAAAATACTGAACACTGACCATGACATACATTTTATGGCCTCGTACTTGTATTTTCTAAAGTCTTAATCTCAATTAGGTTTTACTTTCTCATTTTCACAGTTCTTGAAACACATGGTTATAGTTGTAAAATACTTATATTTCCACTAATACAGATATATGAAGAATAATGTGTCACTATGGTCTAGACTTGAACATTTATAGCGCAGAACTACAGCCAAGTTTCTGAGGTCATTCATGACAAAAATCACTCCTGAGCTGGGCATGGTGGTGCAGGCCTGTAATCCCAGCATTTGGGAGGCTGAGGCAGGAGGGTTTTTGTGAGTTCGAGACCAGCCTGAGCTACGAAGTGAGCTTAAGGCCAGCCTGAACTGCATAGTGAGACCCTGTCTCAAAAAGACAAAAAAAAAAAAAAAAGAAAAAAATCACTCTTGTCCTAACCAGGTAAACAAGAGTCATCATTTTCAACATGAACAACAAATGATAATGTCTTACAACATGCTGTCAGTCTATATTTCCTAATTTTATGGCACTGGGAAACACACACACACACAAACAACAGATGGAATAAAACAAATGATGTGCGACTTCACCAGCATAGAAAATGAAAGGCTGGATCAGGACACAAGAGTCATGGATTCTTTCAGGTCTGCTTTATTTCGTGATGTCCCTATAAGGAACAATATAGCTGCTGGATCAGGACACAAGAGTCATGGATTCTTTCAGGTCTGCTTTATTTCGTGATGTCCCTATAAGGAACAATATAGCTGCTGCCTATGTCACTTAGAAATGGCGCTAACCAAAGCAGCAAATATTCGCTAAGCACAGCAGCAGGCAGAATATGTCCAGCAGAATTCCATGTCTCAGCCCCTCAGCATGCGAATACATTATGGTACCTGGCAGAGGAAATTACACTGGCAGCAAGATTAGGGGTGCAATTAGGCTGCCTTAGTAAACACAGAAACATTACTTGGATTATTTGGTGGGCAGCTCAGAGGGTCCTCTAATGTGGAATAAAGGAGGTCAAAGACAGAGGTCATTAGGGAGGTAAAGCTGCTGGCTTTGAAGGTGCAGAGAGCAGGCCCAGAGGCCAGGATTTTCAGCAGATCACGGTCACTGAGGGACTCTCCCTGGCACCTCCACGACACTGCAGCTGTCCCCAGCGGAGCCCAGTGGGACAAGTATCTTCTAACCTACTGTCAGATAATAAATATTGCAAGCCACCAAGATTGTGGTGACTTTTTTTTTTTTTTTTTCCTAGTACCAGGGATTGAACTCAGGACCTTGCACTTGTCAGGCAAGTGCTTGCTAATTCTACTGAGCTATATCTCTGGCCCTCCAAGATTGTGGTAACTTCTAATAGCAGCAACAGAAAACCAACCTAAGTACTCACTAAACACTACACATGATGCCAGGCCTTGGGTGATGAATAAAACATATTTGAGCTTGAAAATTCATAGAAGAGTTGGGCAAATGTTTGGAAGAAGACACTACAGTAAGTGCCAGAAACTGAAACTTGTTCTTATTCGGGTAACAGCAAACTCAATGGCCTGGGGTCCTTGCAATCTCATGCTAGAAATCACTGTTCTGAAAAAGACAGCTGAATATAGTTCAACTTGATACCCAATGAAACCTTAGCGCACTATCAACTGAAGACATAAAAGTTCTGTAGGACTAATTTATTTTACTGCTATCCTGTGTATTTACTGTGAAATAAATATCAATAACAAAGGTTTAATTTTTCCTTGGAGATAAGAAAACTAAATGAAGGTTTCTTTTTTGTTGTACTTCTGACAACCAAGCATTGTTTAGCTAAGAACAATAACTGGATTAAGGAAGTGGTCTTTTAAAGTCAGATTATGGAGGGCCAGCCAAATAGCTCAGCGGACTAAAGCACCTGCAAGCAGGCTCAGGGACTGGGAGTCCAATCCCAGGCCTGCCATGCCCACGGGCGTGCTGAGATGGTGAATGAGACTGGGAGTATAATCCCAGCACTTGGGAGGCTGTACACAGGAAGATCACTAGGAGTCTGATCTAGTAGTGAGACTCTGAATCCCCTTGTAGATCCTTTCCTAAAACACAAAATAAAAATAAAAATAAAGTCAGATTATGAACAGAGGTTTTGCATATCCCAAATATTGTTGGGTATTTTCAAATACTAGTGACACAGGCCTTTTGGAGGTCAACTTAGTACTATATAAGAAAATTAAACATAATGCGTGCTTTGAACCAGGTAGTTCTATTTCTAAAAATGCATTTTACATACATTTTATAGAGGCGTGGGAAGATCTACACATGAGCATGTTTGCTTACTGTAGCATTACTCATGACAGCAAAGACCTGAAGGGAGTCTAAGTGTTCTGGGGAGATGCTGCAGGACGATGATTAAATACACTACAGCATCTCCCTACACCAGAATGCTACCAGTGTTACAGAGGAAGGAGTTAGGTTTTTGTTTCTAGCAGGGAAAGATATTGGAGACATACTATTAAACATTAAATGCTGGTTGTCAGATAAAATGTTTCCAGTTGTGGATGTTGGAAAGAAATCTATGGAAGTGTTTGCAAAGACAAGAAACTTTCAGGAAGAATCCATAAGAAACACTCACTGTTGACTGTGGCCTGGAAGCATTTGTAGCTCCTCTTCCTAGATAGCGATTTCTCAAAAGACAATAGGTAACAGGCAGAATGAATGACCCAGCTGCCACCTCCACAGTAAGTGCAGTGCTGCTACTCTAGCCCACAAACACCCTTCAGCTTACTGATCCGTGTGAGGCCCACAGTGGGCTAAGGAAATATTAGTGTGCACTAAGTCAGTTATTTCCTGAGGCACCTGAGCTACTTCACTGAAGAAAGCAGAGGTGCTGCCTCATACAGCTGAGGCAGGAGCAAGAATGAAAGGCCCCTGGGAGAAGTGAGCTTGGGGGTTTGAGGAACACCCAACATTGGCAATGGCTGAAGCACAGGAAGGGAGTGGCATCCAAGGGCAGCGTGGTGCCCAGGAGCTCGGAGCCCAGGTCTTCCAGGACCAAGAAAGCTGCAGTGAAACTCTAGGTGTTCATCTCTGAGTGCATGGAGACCACAAGGGCACTGTGGTGCCCTTTGTTTCTCATCCAGGACCAGGTTTGTGATTCTGAAAAACCACCACTGCTGTGAGAAGAGACCTTCAGGGTGAAGGTGGGCTGGGTAGGAGGCTGCAGCACAGGATAGACACAGGCAGGTTACAGAGGTGAGAAGTGGGAAGACAAGGTCAGAAAAGGGTGTACTGCGGGAGGAAAATCATTGGGAGACAAACAAGAAAGACAAGAATATTCTGGATGTGAGCTACTGGTGAATGAGGAAGACCAGGTTCAGTGGGGAGGTGGAAGACCAAGTTTTTCTGAGGACATTTGTGTAAAGTGTGATGAAAAATTATACTCAAAATGTAAATAAAACAATTATCATGGTCAAAGACATACTGTCATTAGTCTCCGTCAACCCCTTCACCCCCAAACACACTTATGCCATTGATTTTGTGCTTCCTGAAGCCATTCTGGAAGTCCTCTTTCCTCAGTGCCACTGGCTAGTGACATTCTGGTGCTTCAATGTACTGAACTGATTCTAAATGTTACCAGTAATTTCTGTCAGAGAAAGACACAACACTTTGTCCTCATTCACCTTACTGACTGCATCTGGCACTATGCAACTTCAGGCATCTCTCTAAAGCCAAAATTACCCTATGAGATAAATGATTTTGTGGAACTGACACAGAACATCAAGGTAGCCATGATAGCATCACTAAAGACTTGAAAGAAGATTTCCAGGGCTGCCTCAGACAGCGGCAGGAATGACAAAGTAAGGTGCCTGAAGAGAGGAGGAGCACTCTGAGAGGGACAAATGGCAACGTGTTCTTAAAAAACTTTCATTGGTGCTTTTGATCACTCTGTATACCTGTAGTATCTACGAGGCAGCTGAGCAGGCAGATGTCTACTAGCTGCTGGATATGTGAGCCGAGTTCAGGGAATTGCTGAAACTTCAGCTGAGGCTGTGGCATCCTCACACGGTTGTTCTTGGCCATGATACCACACAGGCTCACTGGGCTTGTACCGTACAGGGCAGGTAAGGGGCCACCGACTTTAGGACTCCTCAAGAAGACAGGCACAAGCAGGAGAATGAGAACTCATGGCCAAGGATGGAGGAAAACCAGGAGTGCATATCCCGGCAGACACATCAGAAAGTAGTTCATAAGGTCCATGGACAAACACTGGCTTGCCGAAGAGGGAAGGTTACTGAGAACTGAATCTGGCAACAGAGTGCTGAGAATCTTGATAAGAGCTGCAGGGATGAAGAGCTGACTGGAACAGGTTTAAAAGGGAACAAGAGGAGAGGGAGGGAGGCTTATGCACAGAAGAACTTTTCAATGTGACTATAAAAAGCCACAGATGCAGAGGGATTCCCTCCCACTTTCTTCTCCCAGCACCATGACACGTGGCTAACGTGTAGGTACTGCTTACACCCTGCTGGCCACATCCTGAGGTGCAAAGTTATGCTAATTTCTGACTAGATCGGCTGGCAGCAGCTCTCTGGGTCCTCACTGCCAGTGTGGCACTGGCTGCTCAGCTTCACCAGTGGCTTCCAATGTGCACAGCCACTGAGCCTCACTGCTGGCTCTGACCCCTCCGGAGCTGGAGCCAGAGCCAGAGCTGGAGCCGGGCAGCTGCCATTCTCTGCTCCACCACCTCTGCCCCTTCCAAATCCTTCCTTCCACTAGCCTTGTTCGTTATTCTATCATCCCTAGATGCTTCTCCATCGTTTTCAGTGTCTGACCAAAAAAGCTGACCTATCTGACATAATGTCAGCAACAAAGAGATGATTTCCCTTGCCCAGCACAGCCTGACTGACCATGGTGGGCAAGTGTGTGGCTGAAACAGTTGATGGAAGGATGAAAATTAAAGATGACAAGATTTCTGACAGGCACATGGGTGGATGGTGAATGGTAGTCTTTCACTAAATTAGGAAATGTAACTCAACACAGCTTTGTGCGAGAAACAAGTTTTGCTTTAGTCATTGTAAGCTTGAAGCTATTCACATGGAATTCAAAATTAATAGTAGAAGCCACCCAGGTATATATAGTAAGTAAAAAGAGGAGGCTAGATGAGAAGTTGGGGAAACAGCAAGACCTAAAACAATTCTCAAAATGACATGTGGTCTACCTGTATCAATGCCTCCTGAGAAATTTGATAAAAATGTGGAATCCTTAGTTCCATCACCAATGTACTGACTTGGATACTCCCAGGACCAGTGAATCTGCTTCTAAGCAAGTAGCTTAGATTATTTTTGAGCAAAGTCAAGTCTGAGAAGCACTGATCTACAGGAACAAGTGGGGATGAAGGGAAGCTGATATGGGGCCAGCTTCCCTTGTTTCCAAAGAGAATGATGGTCTGTGGAGGACTACTGGAGCAGCTCTCCTTGAAAGAGTGACTGTCTCCATTTTGACTGAAACTGACCCCGTTTCCTTGTATTGATATGTACAGAGCTGGCTAGGACTTCTCTTGATCCATTCAATTGGCCTTAAGCAATGTGTATTGGGGTAGCTGAGGTGCTGGTGATGATCTTTGAAGGTGGCATGCGTGTTTCCCTGGTAACCCACACCTGCTGCTCTCTAATGTGAGCAGGGTCCAGAGAGGATGAAGAGCCAATGCTCCACACTGCCAGCTGGGATCCAGATAAAGGCTATGACTTCCTGGGGCTTGAAAGATTATATCAGAACTGAAGCATCAGACACTATCTCAATAGTATGATGCAAATTACTTTCTCTGCATATCCTCTCTGCATATGGCAGAGGTGAATGTAGGCCACCTCACAGTACTCACCTACTTCCCACAATTCTCAGTCATTTCTCCTTAAGCCCCTCCTCCACTGAATAAAGCCTGGGTGTGGTCCCAGGTCAGCCTCTTTGTTCTGGAAACCAACTTTGTGGCTGGATTTAGGGCTCCTTGGCTCCTCGAAAATTATAAATACATTTAGTGTCTTTAATTTTGCCATGGGCTGTACTGGGAGTGGTAGACTGAAATTAACTTGGTGGGATTCCAATAATGTATCTTTGGGATTACAAATATTGACCTCTTGGACTGAAATGAGAAACTGGTGGAGACTCCTACAGTAGTTAATGGAAAAGAATACATATATTGAGACACAAATGGACTGGGGAAAAGTGAACAGTTGATAAATAGTTGTTCAATAAATGTTTGGGAAAATGATAGCTTTTTTCTGTATACTTCTAAGTTCCCCTTACTACTTTCAGTATAACAGACTTGGTGCCTAGATAATTTATAATAGTGGATATCTGAAAAAGAACAGACTGAATGAGAATCACTCTGATGCTACTGTAAAGGTTTGGGGCTGGGGAGATAGCTCAGTGGAATAAGTACCTGCCTGGCAAGTGCAACGGTCTGAGTTCAATTCCCAGTCCCCCCCGCCCAAAAAAAGAGAAAAATGTGAGGTTCCATGCTTTAATGGTTAGCACTCTGGACTCTGTAAAGGTTTAACAGAAGCCCAAGCAGATCTCTGAAATGCATAAACAGAAAACTGCTCTATGACAAAAACATGGCTTCCTTTTCCAAAGTGCTGAAATAAAGCTGTTGGCTTCGTACATGATGTGCTCTCATTTAATCAAATTACTGAACATCAGACCAAAAATTAAACCAGTTCTCCACTTATAACCTATTAAAGACCCCAACAGACTGAGATTCAGCCTCTTTCTCTAACTAAATCTGATAGTTCTTTCTGGATCATATTTGCTGAAATAGTCACTTATCAGAGTCCTGTGCCAAGATCGCTAAGTTTCCATGGAGAAAATTAGGTCCCGTGTTCTGAGTTTTTAGTCAACAGGTGAACTTGCTTTGTTCTGCTTTTGGAGATAGGATCTTGCTGTGTAGTTCACGTTGGCCTTGAATTCAAGGTGATGTTCTCAGAGTGTTCACATCCTAATGCCAGGATTCAATGGACCACAGTCCTCGTGAGTGAGGGGTAGCTCAGGAGCATGGTGTCTAAAATCTGCGGGGTGTGTAAGTTCCCTAGCTGAGGCAGGGGAGGTGGAAACAAACAATCCCCCAAACCCAGAAGTACCTGACAGCTTATTCTGTCAGACCAACCCTAGCTTTGGCTGGGAAGAGGCTGCCTGCAGGAAGGTACCCCCTGACAAAAGCCCCATTTCAAGCCACCCACAGATGTGGGATTCTAACATACATGTATGCTCACAAGTCTAGTATGTAATGGGTGGGTGCCCATCTTTAGTGTAAGCTACACTTTGAAATATAAAAGTCCAATGAATATTCACTTTTCTTGGCAAGGACTTCTGGCTGTACTCAAAACATTTTTATTGAGTTTGCCTTTCTGCAGAGCTGGGGACTAAATCTAGACGCTCAGGCACTCTGTGTAAGTTCCCTACCACTGTGCTACATCCCTAGTCCTGTACTTACAACTTTAATGATGGAAAATGCTTGTACTGAAATCTGCACTTTGGGCAATTCTGATTTTAACTCCTAAACTCTTCTTGGCTTTCACTGTGGAAAATAACGATTGATTGTATTTAATTTGGGCAGAGTGAATATCTGGCAATTTCAATCAGGGTGGCACCTTCCCCTCAGTTTGTCAGACTGCTGGTGAGGCTGACCTGCTTTGCCCTATTCTGGGGTCCTCTTTCTTGCTCTAGGCAAGAACTCTGCACGTAAACTATACTCCCAGCCCCAATACACTGTACACATACTAATTTTTAGTTCAGTGTGTTTTTGAATGCACAAACAGAACTGTAGAGTACCCAAATTCATGTACTAACAGGATCTTTCAATTCTTTCAGTATACCCAAATGCCATAATTGCAATCGAAACTGAGTTTGGATTCTGCCTGCATTCTGATTATTGCCAGGAAGGGATGTATGACTAATGCAGTTATCAGAGTGGAATTCGGAAGCTGACCATGCTCTCCAACTCTTTATTTGTATGTGCTACATTTTCCTCAGATTACACCCAACTCCCCTTCCCTGGCCTCTTGTTACACTGCAGAAAGCAACTTTATTTCTGCTGGTATAAAATTTTATGGCTACTTGAATTTTACACTGTAAATGCTATATACAGCAAAGCACTGGAAAATACAATGAAAAGGATCATTAAAAGACATGAAGAAATCTTGATTCCTTGACTTTAGGGCTAAGTACTTACTGCAGGGGTGCCTGGGCAGAGATCCAGATGTCTTCCTAGCTCCTTTTCTGTGACACAAATTACCAGTAAACACTTTCTCCCTGCTACAACATAAGTTTTCAATATGCGCTAGGACTTTTTTTTTTTTTTTGTATTTAATTTGGGCAAATCTGAAGCCAAATCAGATTTTACTTCCACATTGAAATATTCAGCATATAAGCAAAAATTTCTACTGTCTTCATTTTTCAGATGGGCTACTTTTTTTCAGCTGAGTGGCACGACACAAAAATGGCAAGGAGAAGTCAATGTCATAGAATATAAATAGCTGTGGCCAAAAAAACAATATAGCAAAAGAGCCAATAGGAGAAAGCCTTCCCCAATTGCAGCAGAAGTGACTTAACTCCACGGCTTCCTCAGGGAAAACCACCATCGGGAAGAAAAAAGTGGAAGCAACCAGGACTAAGATAGGATTTCCAATCTTATGTCAAAAAGGCACAACTGCAATGTTTTCTAGGATTTCCAAGACACACAGATGTATATTTGACACCTCAGTGGATATAGCTATGAAAAGGAAACCCTTTCTAAGAGGTCATAATGAAAATATAAAGACAGACTTTAAATTTATATTGTTCAACGCTCACTGTAAAAATTCCCATCACCTGGCAACTCTAAACCTAAACCTCAAACAAAAGTAAGCCTTGTAATGTGTTCCTATCACCATTCACTTCAGCCAGCTCAAAGGACCTGTACAGTTTAATAGGATACTGGAGCAAAGTTCGGGATCTGTAGGCTACATTGCACGGGGGGTTGGGGCACACATAATTCATTTCTGTGTCTGCTCTACATTTCAGTATAGTTCTAAGTGCCAGAAATCACTAAGTTTACTAAGATTCTGCGGTTGAATGAACGAACACGCGCGCGCGCGCGCACACACACCCACCCACCCCTCAGTTCTGTAGGCATCAACGGCACAAAAATGCAGTCATCATAAAGTTACATAAAAAAAGTGGGCTCCACTCAAGGAATTAGTTCAAGCGTAGAAGTCGCAAATCCTCTGTGAAGGGCTGGGTCACAGAAACTACGTGAAGGAACAGGGTGTGCGGTACACTGGGAAAGGAGGTCGCAGGCACCACCACCAGAAGCATCCTCCAAGCACTCCCTCGGAAGGAGTCAGGGTGTGAGGTCCCCGAGGAGTCCCTGATAGCCTGGGGCAAAGGCACAAGCTAAACGCACCGAACCGAGAACGCACCCACCCTGAAGGAGGCTGGGGCAGGGGCAGGGGCCGGGGCCGGCCCCCATCCAGTATCTTAGCTGTCACTGCCCCGGACCCAGGCGCCCCCCAGTGCTGCCACCTGCTTTCTGCGGGCCCAGTGAGGACTGGTGACGCGTGGGCCTGGAGACGCCGAGGAGAGCTGAGGACCCGGTGGCTGCGGGGGCCGAGCCTGACCGCAGTCCCGGGCCCCCGCCCCCACGACCGGGCTCCTCCGCCCACGCAGCGCGCGGCCCGCGGGGCGCAGAGTGCGAACTTCCTAGCGGGCGGCCGCGAGTGGGGAGGGGGCGCCGTGAGACGCAGCGGTCGGAGCGCCCGGGCCGCGGTGCGCGGGGACCCTGGGAAAGTGGGCCGGGGGCGGGGCTATGCGGAAACGAACCCCGGGCGGCCGGGAATCCCCCTGGGGCGAGGGCGGACGCCGGGGACGCTGCGGCCACTACCTGCTGCTGGATCTTTCCGTCCTCAGTGACGACCCAGTGCGTGGTGCCGAAGGCCCCTCGAGCCGCTACGCTCAGAAAAGCTGAAAGGCTGAGAAGCCAGCGCGGGCCGGAGCCGGGCGGCAGCTCGCCCCGGCCACGGACCCCGACTGCAGCCGCCATCTTGCCCCCCCGGCCCCGCGATTCACACCGGAAGCGGAAGCAGCTGGCCGCCGCCCGCCATCTTGGGGAGGTCGGGCAGCGGAGGGCGGAGCTGAGGGCGCCGCGGAGCTCGCGCTCGCCGCCGGGCGGCCGGGGCCGGGGGCGGGGCGGGACTGGCCTCCTACAGAGCGGCCTGGGGCGCTGTCCGCCGCGCCTCAGTCCCCGCGTAGCTCTGGGGCTGCTGTTTTTTTCGGCTAGCGATCTCGGCGATCTCCAAGCGTGGGTACCGGCAGAGATAGAAGCAGTAGATAGACGGAGCATATGACCCCAAACCAAATCCTTGCTTTGGGATTTTAGGTTTATTTTAGTGGTGTAGGGTAGTTGGGAAGCGCGCGAGAAGGCAGGCGTTGCGCTTATCCCAAGCCTCCCACAGTAATCGGGTGGAGCGCGGAGGGGAGCGGCGCGGCGCTCCCTGCTCCGCGGGGCTTCGGACCCGGGCAGGCGACGGCCTGCACTTGACGAGATGCCCCAGTGGACTCGTGGATTCTTCCTAAGTCGTGTTTGGTTCATGTGCACGGATCAGTGAAATGTGAGGTAGCCGGGTTTGTTCCGCGACTGTCACAGGAAGACCAGGTGTAAGCCAGGGCGTGGGTGGAACCCGCCGAGCATTGGCGTCACCTGCAGCTCGAGTCGATACTACCCTAGTCACCCGGCAGGGCCCTCCATTGTTTCTGAAGAGGGAGCCCTGTGCCGAGGAAAGGCTTCCCAGGGCCCGCGCAGTCTGCCCGGCCTTGGCTTGACATAGGCAAAACCAGGAAAGTGATTTTAGCGGACAACTAATTCCCCAGCATCTTAAGTTCCGGAGAGCAGTTTTGGGAATTCACAAGTTTCGGAGTCCAAATGGCAGGCACCCATAGGTTCTGATACCTCAGGCGCTAGCGAAGTCTGGCACGATGTTAAAGGCCAGGCATCTTGTGGGTTGTGATCTCAGTGGCTTTTCCTGACATCTTCATCCATATCTCTGCTTCAGTGGCTTCCCAAGGCCACACATTAGGCTTCAGTGTTGTCGCAGTGCTCAGTAGTACAGCTAGGTACTGTGAGCCCACTTACGAAAGCACACTCTATAGAGGTTCAGATTCTAACTAAACAAAATGCAAAACTTGGTTTTGTGCTGTTTTAGATATATTCTGGCGGGGAGACAAATTTACCATAAATGACGTTGGTAAATACTACAGAGAACATAAGAGTAACATAAGTGGGATTCGGTCCCACCTGCAGGTTGGGTAGATAGCAATTGTGCATTAAACAGGGTTGTGGAGGACTTAAAAGAAATGGGGCTAGGTGCGTGGATATGGCTGAAGGGTACAAGGCCAGAGGTCTTGGCTGGATTGCATGGTGTCAAATGGGAAGTGACGAAGGGGAGGAGTGGGGACACAGAACACATTCCAGGAGAAAAGTAGACGCCCTTGTGGCTATGGTTTAGAACTGTTGTATGTAAGTGTTAAATCTGGGAGATACGTTAGATTGTGAAATGCTAGCAGGAAATTAAATTCGAGATTCAGCTTGACAGTTCTTAGCATACAGATGGTATTTAAAGCCATAGGATTCAAATTTAGTTGTTCTGACCCACTTAATTGAACCTTGGCTTTTGAACATTTCAACCATCCTTATTACTCCAGGAAGACTTTAGTAAAGGGTGGTGGTAGTTATCAAGTTCCAGCTTCTTTATTATTGAAGGATGGATGGAAATGATTTATTTCATAATGAGTTGGTAAGCCTCTGGTGTTTTGCTTTGATAAAAGGAACCAAATACTTTTTTCAAAAAGACTGCAGGCATTAGCTCATAAGATGGCCACAATGATTTACAAAAATCCCAACATCTTATGAGTATTTTTAAGGCCTAACACAATTTGGAACGTGAGAAGCAATCACAAAATATTAGTATTTAAGAATCTAAAGTTACAAGACATCAAGACGCAAAACTACAAAAGGAAATTTATTTCAAAAGCATAAGGGAACATTTACATTTAAACAAAGTGGTAAACAGGTGTCTTGTAAAAGAAAAATCCATGGTGTGAAGTTTTTCATTTTAATTTTTGAGGCACCCCACCCCTCAGCTATTGCCTTAGGAAAGGAAAGGGGAACAAAGATGTTAAGGATATAGTGTCAAATCAGTATCAAACTTGAGAAAGTCAAGTCACTTTTGTTTGGCTTTAAATTTACAAATATGCTTAAAAAAGAGGA
>PVKA01019533.1:0-41876 GCA_004027165.1 Ctenomys sociabilis | reverse complement strand
CCTCTCCTGAAGGTAAAGAGTTTGTAGTACTCCCACCATCTCCGTGCTCTCCTCTTGCACAGGATAAGGGTGTACACAGAGTAAAGACCCTGGATCCCTGATGAGTCCCTTAGTTGAACTTCTGACCTCCTTGAGTTGATACAGGTGCCAACATTACATAGTGTCAAATGCAGGACACTATTGGTACCACTCTTCTGTGTTTCCTAGAATAGGTGCATACTAGAGTGCATATTTCTCCACTATATTCCACTTGCTTTTTATAGGGTGGCCTTCTCCTTAGCCTGGAAGCTACAGTTTGTCTCATCAGGAGAACCCATGGTGCTAGGCATGTGTGACACTAATAACACTTCAAAATATTGCTAGGTCTTTCTAGTCAGTGTGATAACCAAGAACCACACATATTTTTATATCATGCATTTGGTTTTAAAAACGTGTTGATAACTCTTTTGTTGTATAATTCATTTCCTTTATCTTCTATGCTTTTTTAAAAATATGGTTCTGAGAGGAGTTCATAGGTTTAATTAAGATTGCCAATGAGGCTCATGGCAGGAAAAAAGGTGAGGTTTTCCTATGAGAAGAGAATGTGCTCAAATTCAGATACACTACTAAGAGAATTGAGAAGTAAGTTCACACTGGTCACTGTGGCTGCCCTCTTGGCTGTTGTCTGTAATTCCCTAAGGAAGAGAAGAGCTGGGGGAAATAGGTCTGGTGCAGGAAAAAGCAGAAATAGAGTGACTGAGGTCTGTTCTAGGTGGAGCTCATGACTCCTTGTTTCAAGCATCCATCCTTGGTTCTACTCATAAACAATATTTGTTCCCATGTGCCAAGGATGAGATGGAGAGAAGAAAGCTGCTGTTGAATGCAGAGGTAACCATGTAATCCTCTTGCTGCATACGGTGTTAGTACCATTATTGCTATCAGACAGGAAGAAAATAACCACTCCTTCAGCTTGCCTTCAGAGAAAAAAGGAGATGCATTTATTTTGGTGCCCCTTCTAACATATTTCTCCTGAATTTTGTTTTTCAGAAGGCTCACAATTTCTCTAACACTAGACATACCTTCCTTGTTGTATAAAATCTTGAAGCCCATTTATCCACACAAACCTTATTCCTTGTACTTTTCAGTAAGAATGGATGACTTCTACTCAAATATTCCCTATGCTTTTTAAGTTTTCAAACCTTCCCTTCTCCTACCTCCTGATCTTGTGCTAAAGAGCCAGAAGAATCCATTAGATGAAAAGTCTCTCTACCAGATACCTCTTGTGTAGCATCCCATTTGTCAATCCACACATGGGATTGTGTATTTGTCAGGATCTTCAGGAAGTCAGAAAGGCAGAAGTCTCTTGTCTTTTTCTGTCATGGAATCCTCAGTCTCTTAGGACCTCTTTATTGTATGAGGCAATGCATGTATTTCTTACTTTATCTTTTATCTTAAAGGTGACTATATTTCACAATTTTTATGTGTCAAGTAATCACAGTGACTTAAGCAGAAAAGAGCAGTGATTTAAGTGTTTACACAATTATGGCTGTCATAGTCTGTCTGTGGAATGGTCCTGAAAGGCCTGTTGCTTACTGGCTGAGTCTCCAGCTTGACACTACTGGGAGGTGCTGAGGCCTTTAGGTGATGGGGCCCAGTGAGAGTGTCACTAGGGAGTCAGGCCTCAGAGGGGATTATGGAACTGTCTTCAGTGAAAGTGATAATGGGACCCTAGATTTCTCTCTCCTCCTCCTTCTCTCCCCCTCTTCCTCTCTCTCCCCCTCTCCTTTTCTCTCCTAGTCTCCCTCTCCCCCTTCACCCTGAGGTGAGCAACTTAACTCCATCATGTATGTGCATCATTGTGTTCTACCTCACCATAGGTCCAAAACCAACAGGGCAAATTAACAATGATTCCAAAATCCATTGTTTTGCCTTTGGAACCATGAGTCAAATAAACCTTTTCACTTAATAACTTGATTGCCTAAGTTATTACAAGAATAGCAAGATGATTAACACAATAGCATTTATAGTTATTCTAAGACTGACCTGGGTATAATTTCAATTACTTACAAGAAAGCAATAAGAAAAAAATGACTGACCTGGGTGGCAATGGATGGGAACAATAGCTTACAAAACTCTTTCTAAATAAAAAGAGGGTGAAGTGTCAGGAATGGAGAGCCAAAAAAATATTGTCCTATGATGAGTGTATCACCACAAGTGATTTAGTTCTTTGCTTTATTTCAAAAGTGATGTTTGCTTATAAAACCCTTATATAAATGGTCCTTTTGCTTAGATATTTTGTTCACATCAGCAAGCAAATGAAACCATAAAATGTGTCCTAGGACACCTGCTTTAATTAATGATTATCTGGTAAGCTAGGCAGTAGAAGAAGTGGGGGCTCCCATGCCAAATTGTATTTCCCCAAAACCAAAATATATGTAACGGAGGCATAACTTTTTTGTTGTTTTTGTTTCATAGAAAGGCTGAATTATGGGCTCATCATCTAAAAAGACTAAGGGTGTAGAGTCATAGACAATGTGAAAACAACAAGGCTTTTGCTTCTTGAATTTTACATTTTCTTGCTATCTAGTCCCATTCCTTTTTTTAAATTTTTCCCCCTGAATTTTTTAATTTAGTTTTAATTTTTATTAATTTTAATAAGAAAGAAAGAGCAATGAGACAGTTTCAAAACAGGTTAGTAGGACAGTTACAATAATTAATACACTGCATATTGTTGCCTTTGTAGTAGTTATTCACAGTACAAGATACAGATAGGATATCCTGTCCAAACACTATTAGTACAAATCTTTCTTCTCACTGAATTAAGAGAAAGTAGCTATGTATCTATCCTACCTATTTTGTAGGTATTTCACTACAACTAGAATTTAAGGACTAAACAATGAGCAAAGAGAGAAGTTAGGAAACATGGCAGGGGCAAAATCATACAATTATATACACAATATGGTTAAGGTCCTAAGAATTTCCATCAGGTTTTTGAAACTAGCAGTTAATTGACAGAATTCTTACACTGACTAGTCCCATTCCTTTTACATTCTTCCATGTCCCTTCTCTTGCCACTTTCATGGGCAACTGATAAGACCTCTGTGTTCATAAACACCTCTGACATTCAGCACCGATGGTTTGGAATCGTCTCGATCACAGTATGTTGGAAAACATTTCTTTTCCAGCATTATAACTTAAGGTGCTTAATCATGGGATTTATAAGTGATTATTTTCCTGATCTTGCTTCTTGTGAAAAGCAAAGAACACATGACCACCAGCTCCTGTGTCTCTTCTGTTCCATTTCCCTCAAAGGACTTGCAGCCTAACCATCTGGCCAAAGGAGACTACTTCAGGTCAGCAAATATTCTTTGGCCATCTTCTAGCAATAGACATTATGCAGGATACTAAACATGGACTGCAGCCTTTGACATGGAAGGCATAAAGCCTGAATAGGGCACATTTTCCTCTTTTTCCATTTGCTTCCTTCAATCCCAGTTTATTCATCTGGAAAATTATGCCTATTTTCACAGCCATTTTAAGCATTCAATGTGATAATAAAAATAAAGTGCTTGAGTACAGTAAAGACTCTATAAATCATTACTTTAAGAATTGTACAATCAGGACTGTAAAGGGTAAAAGAAGAGACCCAGGATTCCATAGTGAGCTCAAAAGAAATCTTGCATTTTTGTAAGAAGGGAAGTACAGAGCTAACTGCACAACAAATGTGGAGATTCATTTATGTAAAAGTGGGAAATGGTTATGCCAATTTCACTCTAAAAGTAGCACTGTGCTTTGGGCTTTGATCTATTATTAATGAAGGTGATTCACTGTCAAGAGGCTTGGGTAACTACTGTGACAGTTGTTTTGCTTTGTTTTTTTGATTCATGCTTGCATCTTTTAGAAGGCAGAACAGACCCAAACATGGGAAGGAAAAATGCAACATTGGTGTGTGTGTGTGTGTGTGTGTGTGTGTGTGTGTGTGTGTGTGTAAATGTTCTTATTTACTGAAGGAAGGAAGAGCAATAAACCTATATATGTCATGTTTGTTTAGACTGAGCCAAGATTTTGAGGAAATGGATTTTCTTGACAGCTGGGTATTTCATATCCTGCCTGTGGAAACTCAGTAGGCTTCCAAAAGTAGAGTCTACGGGTAATTACCTAGCGTTCCTAATGTCCTTGTGTGAAAGGATTATTTTCCAGCTTTGAGAAAGCAAAACATCTCTTAAAAATCCCTACTCCCCAAAGCTGTTGGTACATTTTTTTTTGTTTTGGATAAGGTCATGGGATCTGGTTGCCAATAATCTAACACTGTTCAAAATTTGACCCCAAGCTACAGTATCTCCTCCAGGTCTTGGAAAAATGATATTAGGTTTTAAGAGAAGAAAAATTTAAATGATTGTTTTTCCTTAATTATGTTTCTGGCTACCACCACCAGGATTACGGACCTTAAGCTTATAAGCTTTCATTTTTAAAATATATTTCTGTTACTGTGTTATTGTTGCTCAAATTGGGGAAATTTGGGCTAAAAAAGAAAAAAGCCCCACCAATGTATCAGAGATGATTTTTTTCTGTAATTCAATGATTAGCTTTAATATATATATATATATATATATATATATATATATATATATATATATATTATTTACTATATATATGTAAAGACACATATATATGTATATGTGTATGTCTTTTAATTAGGTAACATTGTTTTTAACTTATACTGCTAAGTGCCTTCTATTTATGCATATTCTTTAATCATGTTCATTGAACTTAGACACAGTGACTTTAAGCAAAATTTTGGGCAGTGGTGTTGATGTCCCTAAACAGCAGACAAGGCCCAAAAAGCCTGATAGGGCTTCCTTTCCCAGGAGTCTCAAATCACAAACTAATATCCACTTACAGAAAGAACCAGAGGAAAAGGCTGGGATGTAGCTCAGGGGTAGAGAACTTCAATGACATGGGAGAGGTAGCTCTAGGCTCAAACCTTAACACCATCACCAAATAAATAAATAAATAAATAAATAAATAAATAAATAAATAAATAAATAAATAAATAAATAAGAGATTGAAAGAAAGCATTCCCAATAAAATGAATCATACCCTAAAGGTTCTAACTAATTATCCAATTGCTACATTGATATTCTATCACAGCATTTTATATGTTTAGGCAGAAGAACTGAAAAATGTGCTGTGAGTAAATGTTAGGCAGAATCAACTTTGGGTGTGATAACTAGTCACAGCCTCAGTCTACCTTCCGCCCAAGGTATGGTCCTTGCCATTTCTTTTCAAAAATGGTTTCTGCTGTCTCATGGTAGCTATCCAATTAGAAATACTTTTCCTTACAATAACTTCTGTGCTGCATGCTTCGTTTAGTCCCTGTTACGCCAGTTCTGTTTTGTTCCTGTTGTATGCAATACACTGCTTTGGGAGTATCAGAGCTTACTTGAAAATATTTTTTCTTTGTATTTTCCAAGAAGCTTTTGAAGATAACATTTTCAAAAATTATTTCTCTTGCTTACCACAAAAGATACTATAAAATTTAGTCTTCAATGGTAAACTTGAATTTTGAAATCAGATGCTTTGCAAACTTTATGAGCATAGTTATTACCTGCAATCTTAGTAAAGTGGACATTCTGATTAACCAGGCATGGGAGAGGCCTGAGTCTTTGCATTTCTCCTGAGTGGACACTGCTGGCCCAGCAATCACACTCTGAGTCTGAGTTCCAGGCCTATCTGAAGTTCAGAGTTCACATGCGAGTTACTTGCAAGGTAACCACTGATGGCAAGTCCTCCAAATGTCTCTGCATATCCATCTGGAAAATAATTAATGTTCTCCATCACATCGAGAAAACATAGGAAAGCTCCCAACAAGTTTTTATCATCTGAAAATTTTCTAAGGTCCCTGATGGCAAGTGCTACACAAATTACAAATGAAGCTTGTAATTGAAAATTCCTTTTTACTGGTGTAAAACATAGCTACTTCTATAATATTTTTACTTCTTCAAAGGCAACATTTACTGTATATCCTTTAATAACCTGTTTTCCACAATGAATCTTTCTATAGAAGGTTGAATATGTGAAGTCTATTTCTAAAAATATTACTAGAAGAGTTTAAAGCTTTCTAGCTCAAAGAAATGGCAAATGTTTAAGGAGATGGGTATGCTAATTACCCAGTTTTGATCACCACACATTTTTCAAGTTAGAAATGGCATTTGGGCACATCTATTTTAAAACACATTTGGATAGCATCTTTCTCTTAAAGAAAGACTGGGACCCCAGGCTAGGGAGTTTAGCTCCTATTTCTGAAAGGATTATGGAGCTTTCTCTCAGAATAGAGAAACAAGATTGTAACTTCTCATCAATTTCATTGCTCCTGAGTACCCAGGGATAAGATAGCCAACTACTGTGTCAGTAGCTCCAGAATCTTCCTTATTTTATTTATTTATTTATTTATGTATTTTGTACTTTAGGGAAGAAGGGTCTACAGGGTGTTCAGGGTCTCACTACTAGATGGTACTCCTAGTGATCCATCTGTTTATAGCCTCCCAAGACCTGGGCTTATAGACGCACACCACCATGCCCAGTCTTCATTGCTATCTCAGCACATGCTGGGAGTGGGGCCAGCATGGAAGGCCCAGGGATAAAACTCCAGGCCCCTGTGCCTACTCACAGGGTCTTTAATCCACTGAACTATTTGGCCAGTTCTGTAGAATCTTCTATTCTGGGAACTGCAAGGCCTCAGCGATAGATGTCTATTGGCACTTGACCATTGATTATTCACACAATAGAGAATAGCTATGCCTGAAATCTATGATCTGATTTGAGCTAATTCTTGTTTTGTTTCACACATTCTTTCTTATCTGAGCTACTAGCCAGAGGAAAGACCTGTGTGTGCCACCTACCTCTCTACCTTTCATAGACCTGAGGAGAAAGCCCAGAAAAACCAAATGGAGGACAACCCTAAACAAAACAAACTAGAAGAAGCTAAGTATACCACAGAGCAAGGAAAACAAAAGGAGTGATAAAATATGGCTGTCAGCCCTTCATAATCAGAGATTGATGCTTGCACCTGAGGAAAATGCTCAGTCTGACCGCTCATTAAACCTCCTCCAGAAGTCATCTCTCAGCTTCTGTTCTCTAGCATACACTCAAATCTTGACTTCAAGTAAAAATACCCTGAGTCCTTTGAGGATTCTTTGTGTAGAGATTATAGGGTTTTGTTTTATTTTATCTCTTTTGCAGCACTGGGATGGAATTAAGAATCATGCATGCTAATTATGTGCTCTAACACTAAGCTATACCCCCATCCCAAATTTATATTTTGAACTGACTCAAAATTCTGGCTCTGAAATTCTAGCTGTGAAACCTCAGGCAAGTTATATAGCTTCTTTACCCTAATTCCCTCTGAAATTTAGTCTAACAGTCTTTGCATTTTATTTTTATTATTATTATTATTATTATTATTATTATTATTATTAATGTATTTGGTACAGGGTCTCACTAAACAGCTCAGATGGAGTGATCCTCCTGTTCTCAGCCTCCCTAGCCCTGCGATTACAGGTGTGCACCACCATGCCAGGTCTCAGTGGCTTGCTCAGCATGACTGGGGGTGGGACTAGCAGGGCATGTGGTGCCAGTGTTCCTTGCATTCTAGATAGAATGAGGTGGGTTTGATAAATTAATATAGGTAAAGTGCTTAGGACAATGTCTGCCATGCTCTAAGCACAACATGAAATATTTGTTGTCATTATCACCAGTGCACATAGACACTCACTTGTATTTATCTTGTATTTATGCACCTCAGACCTTAATTGTTTTTAATTCAAAGGTTGCTGAGATCCCTTCTCTAGGAATAGCTGTATATTTGAGAATATTCTATATCCTTAGCACAAAGTTCCATATTTTTAAGTTAGTCCGACAAGGCAGAAAATGAAGACAGTAGTCTGCGGGACAATCCAAAAGCTTGTTGTCCTCAAATGAGGAAGTCAGCATAAATCTAGGTGCTGTCCTAACCACCAGCAGAGGTAATGGATGCCAAAAGAAGTCCCTTCTGGTAAAATATGTCATTTAAAAAGTACTTGTGAGTAGTTGTAACAATCTGATTGTCCTAAAAGGTTTATGACAAAGCAAAGGTTCATTCCTTTCACCCATTTAACTGTTTTAGAAAAACCCATGTACCATAGCACTGTTTCAATGCTGTGAAAAGTGTTTGTTCCCAAGCCAGGTATCACTATGTGGTTACATTTCTTTTCATAAGAAACTGTTTTGTTTGTACAGTTCCTTTGTAAGCATTTTGTTTATTTTTTTGACCATCTGGAAAATTATACATATAACTTCAACCATTTCTTAAAATGCTTCACAACACAATTTCCCCAAGTGAAACACATTAGAAAATCCATCAGTTTATATTTTGTCCTGGATTCCTTCAAGCTCATGCTCCAATCTCAGATGTTTTCTTTGCAGGCTTGCTCTGAAGTTCTCCTCAAAGCCAGCCATCATCCCCTGAACTTGCTTTCTTTTACAGCTGGTGAAACTTGTTTCTCCAGAATTGCATGCTGTCTTCTCATAGGTTTAATTCTGTTCAATGGAGCACATGCTTCAGTACATCACAGAGAAAAAACACATGGCTGTATGCTGGTTCAATGACCTCTTCTTTTGCTGATATAGCTTTGATGCTGTCTTCTGTTCTTTTGTCTCTGTTTCTTATGATCTCTGATTCTTGCTATCTTTTCATGCTCTCCTTAGTCTGCCAATTTCTTATCTTTCAATTGAAGTTCATCCCCAAATGCCATGTTTTCCTTTTCTTTCTGCTAATGTTGAAGAATAAATAGAAAAATGATTGTAGACAGGGTCTGTGTACAAGATTGGAACCTGTGGCTGGACAGACTCCACTGCTAGGTGATTGGGTGGATGGTCAACCACTTCTCTGAAGACAACAAATATTACCATTGGCAGTTGTTTTCTTGGAAGCATATACTACTCAGAAGGACCTACCCACTGTCTGCTGCCTACTTAGGGTGGAAGGGCACTAATAAGTCTGAGGGACAGCTTCCAACAGATAGGGCAAGAGGGACATCCCTATTCATTAGGTGGCCCTCCACATAAGCCTTGTATTCTCAGCATCCTGTGGCTTCTCTGTCACAAGTGTCTGTAGTCTCTGTGTATCAATTTCAGATTCTTGAGTGGAAAACCTCCTGGCATCTTCATTGGTTAAGCAAGATGATGGTTTGACTATGCTAAAAAGGGATGTGGCCTAATTGGAAAAAGCCTTTCTACCGATTAATGAAGTCTCTTGCTCCAACCTATAAGCTTCCTCTTTCTTAACACTGTAGCTTGCACCTCTGACCACCCTCATTGTCTGAGGTTCTGCAGAGTAAAGTGTTTCCTCCTATTAGTAGCACCTCACCTCTTCACCCAAAGCAGCTAGCTTTGACCTTTCACCTCTCTCCCAAGTTCATGTGTTCTTCCTCCAATTCATTTCTGAAATTTGAGATACAGTTTTCCCAGTGTTGATGGAGATTGTCCTGTTTCTCCAATACTTTTAGATAATGGTCCAAAGCAAATGTCTTTCCTCCATTTTGAAAAAATGACTAACACCTTTTTTTTAGTCCTGTGACTGTGTTGATAGTAGTTTTGCCTCACAGGGATAAACTGTTGAATAGAGTGAAATGCTAAAAAATGGGTTGTCATATTACCATTTTGTTTTTTCAGAATTGCAGTATAATAATTAATATGTTCTTTGCATATCAAATCATTTGCCATTCCCAAAACTTGATGCATACTTTTGTAGCTCCATTAACACCCTTATGAAATGTGACCTTCAGGAACAGATACCTATCTATCTTTCAAATTTCATGTCTTAATTGGAGTTAAGTCTTGGAAGTTGGCTTTGCTTTCCCTTCAGTATCACTGTTTATTTAATCAATCTCCCGAATCATATAGAGAAAACTTGAGGGAACAACATCATTTCATTTGTCTGTGAATCCTTGATATGGGTAGAGTTCCTGGCGTGTGGGTGCTCAGTAAATATGTGCTTGTTGAATGGATAAATGATACTTCTTTTGAATGACAGCTCTCTGAAAGACACAGGAAATCTTTGTACCAATGCCAACTTTTGCTTCTTTTTTTGATGACAGTGACACTTTTACTAACAGCTCTAACATTATGGATCACAGTTGTAAGGTAATTCAGCCAGGTCCAACCTGAAGCCTCCCCATTTTCTCCACTTTAAAAAATATTCTAATAAAAGTATAAAAATAAAGGTATATCAATGAGGTACATTAACTTTAAATATATTTTACATGTGGCAGGTAACAATTCATCTTTACTTGAACAAAAAGGAGCCACAGGCTGGTCAGACCAACTACGGGTGAAATTTTTGCTGAATTGTTATTGTTTGATTAATGAATTTTTATTTGCGGGTTTATTTACTTATGTGGCCAATTAAATATATTTAGCTTTTCAGATCTGTCCTTAAATTTGTTAAGTGTGTTATTTTGTAACTTCTCTCACACATATATAACTGTGACTTTAAGGAGAAATGACTTTATTAAAGTCTTTTTAAAATAAAAACATTTTCTGATGCACTTGACTACTGCTATTAATTTTCCAGTCTAAAATTTTGGTAACATTCAGGGTTCAGAGGAGTATTTATATTCAAATTGCAAGGAGAAATTCAATCTTCTTGAATTACAAATCAAATTGCATCTTAAATATTATATTTAAGGTGGACACAGCTTTCTATTTTAGGTTTTTGAAATGTGCCTTTGATCCATTATTCATTCAATTATGCAAACATTTAGTGAAAACCCACTAAGTGCCAAGCAGTTTGGGAGACTTTATGAATGCATATGTGAATATAATGTGTTCTCTGCTGTCAAGTAATCTAGGAGAAGAGGACATGGGGAAAACGTTACAAGCAAAACTACAATGTATCCCCCATATGAATATAAATGAATCATGACATGTGTGTCAAACAGCATGTGCCTGACATCTGATGGCAGAGTTTCAATAAACAGGAAATAGGAGGTCATGTCCTTTTCAACAACTGCTTGAATGATAGCGTGACTACATATCTGTTCAAGGAAGATGTAGGTTGAAACCCATCAAGCATTTATTGACTACCTGCTCTATGCTGGGAAGGGGTGTTCAATGTTTAACACGGGTCTCAGAAAAGTAGCATGTATTGAGGTCACATTAATATTTAATCAAAACAAAACAGAATAAACTCAGTGGATAAATAGAAGCAGTTGACAGGTTTCCATCTGTTTTCATTCGCCTGTTGATTTGATGGTTATCTTAGCAGCCTGCTTAGTCACTCTATATGCTCTTTTATCTTCTTTCTGAAGCTTTTATGCCTCCATACATTTACGAATCACTATATAAGTTTTCTATGCACAAAAATTCTGTAATGAACTTCATGGTTGACAATTTTGGCTATACAATTTTTACTTCATATGCCAAGACTGTTCCATCTTAAGTAGGTTTTATTCTGGTGAGCACACACAAACACACACACACACACACACACAGAGTCTATGTATCTATGTAACTATGTATCTGTCTGTCTATCTATGTATCTATGTATCTATCTATGTATCTATCTATCTATCTATCTATTTTCTATCTATCATCTATCATTTATCTATCTATCTATCTATCTATCTATCTATCTATCTATCTATCCATCTATCTATCTATCTGTTCAAACTCAAGAACTTGTGCTTCCCATATCTAGGCACAGCCGTTGACCTATATACCCAGCTTGATATAGTATAGTATGTAATCAATTAAGTATCTTCAAATTCATTTTAAATATTTTATCCAGGTTTGCCATACACATTTTGATGTTCTTTATGCAGCTTATAATATAAAGCCACCCTCACTTTTCACACAGAAAACTATATGCACTGTTCCCTTCTTATATCCTTTCTTGGTTTTATATTTATACGTAATTTTTAACACACAATCTATATTGCACTTTAATTGATTTGTGCTAGATGGAATTGTCTACATTCTGAGGTAGCAAATAAAATTTCTCAACCTGGAAGCTAAAGGAATTTGAACGTGATACTTCTGTCTTCTACAAGGAGTAAGGGACCAGGTGGTGGTTGTCCTCTGCATTGTAGAATATTTGACAACATCCTCTGTATCTATACAACAGATATGAATTAGGAGACTGGTCATGACAATCAACTCATTCTCCAGACTTTGCAAAATATTCCTGGGTAATAAAATATCATCCAATTTAGCACCATTGTGGTAGAGAAATAGTTTGTGTAAAGAGTAGGTATGAAAAGGAAGGATGAAGAAAAGTAGAAATAGGAAGGACCAGTATTTATTTTAAATGAAAGAAGTACACAAATATTTTAGTCAGTTTCCAATTAATATTTTCTATGTAAATAAAAGCTTTTTTTTCTTTTGAAACAATGCTATATACATTCCTTTTTGTTTCCAAGCTAGAAAAATTAATGAATTTTGGTTAAAGTATAACCACGTCCCTACTTATTCAATAAAGCACATTGTAAGGAGGGATATAGAGATTTTATAAATGAAACTGTCTTCTTTTAAATTATTCAATCCCATCTTCAATTGCGGGGTTGTTAATGAGCACTTTGTGATTTAAGTACGGCTTTAAAAATCTAGGTTTTAGTCCAGTCAAGCTCTGAATTTCGTTAATTTCTAACTACTGTTAACCACAATCCTGTATAAAGACAATGAAGTCCATTTTCCTGCTATAGAATATGAGAAGTAAGCATAGAAGTTAATGATAACAATATCTCTAAAGGGAAAGTTTCAAGGTATTCCTCTGAGTTATCAATATACTTTAACATGCTAAATAGTCTGTTAGAGTTCTGTGGCTTAACTTTTGAGTTATGACAAGTGTCAGTATTAAAACCAGTGTTGTACAGCTAAGTAGGCTTTCAAGAGCAGAGCAAGGTATCTTGAAGCTTGTTTTTGTAAACAAAGTCACAGGCAGAACAGAGATGTGCAGAGGAAAAGCAATCTATCTCTGCTGACATGGGAAGGAGATGGTTAGGATTAAGCTATAAATATACCCCAATGATTGTCACTTTTGCTTTTCCTTGGGCACAACAGTACTCCAGATTATAAATGATTTTCAAGGAAAATTTGGCAATTGAACTGACTTCTTTTTTGGATTTAGGACAGGGTGTACAGGGTATACAGAGTCTCACTGTATAGTTGGGCTTGTAGTGATCCTCCCGTTTACAGTCTCCCAAGATCTGGGATTACAGGCGCATGCCACCACACCCAGTCTCAATGGCCCTTTCAGCATGCCCCGGGGGTGGGGCCAGCATGGCAGGCTTGGTGATCGAATTCTTGACCCCTGTGTCTGACTAAGCAAACTCTTTAGTCTGCTGAACTATTTGGCTGGCCCTCTGAATTGACTTCTTGATTCTATGGAGATAGTACTCTTCAGAGTCTTCAAAAATTCATAGTTCCAGCCTCTGTATTAAAAGATCAAAGGAAAGCCAGGCATGGTGGCGCATGCCTGTAATCCCAGCACTCGGGAGGCTGAGGCAGGAGGATTGTTGTGAGTTCGAGACCAGCCTGAGCTACAAAGTGAGCTTAAGGCCAGCCTGAACTGCATAGTGAGACCCTGTCTCAAAAAGACAAAAAAAAAAAAAAAAAGATCAAAGGAGAGTTGGAAGCTTGTACAATTTAGAAACAAGTTAAAGGTACCTAGGTATGGCTTGAACTTCAGTATATTCCATGCTCTTTCCAGAACCAGCCTCTGTAAGCTCAGGGACACCATAGCTTGTCAGCTCGAACTTGGCTTCTGAAGCCACCTGTAGACAGGAGAAGTACAGTGGGCTTAGCTGCTTTGGCTAAGCATGGCCAGTCTTGGTGCTGAAGTGGATTTCCAACCAGGTGACAGCTTTGCAAAGGAGGAGGGACAGAGTGGATGTTGGGGAAAACCCACAAGGTTCAGGCATTCATACATTTTTAGTACCGATGTAGAATTTTCCAGGCAAAGTTTGTTTTATAAAAGTTGACCTTGCTATTCTAGCAGTACACTCCTATGTCAATATCACCTATTGATATTTTAGCCAGCAAAATTTCTGATTTTGAGGAGTTAGTGAAAGTAAACTTTAAGAAGATTTGATCTCATAAAGAGAGCCTACTCAGCCTTGAACAGAATACCCTGCAGCAGTTACTGGGGACATTTATATTTTTCAATAACATTTTGTATTTTTGTTCATATTTAATTCCTCCTGTTCAATTTCTTCATAACATATATTTTGTTAGTTTCATGCTAACATGTTCATAGTATTTGTTTTACTATTGTAAATGGTAGTTATTTTATATCATATGCTCTCGCTTTAAAATGTGGCACTTGAGTGTTGTATTAATTTTGCCATTAGCCACTGCTGAATTTTCCAAAAAGTCCTAATTATGAAGGGATTAGAAATAATAGAAAATATTCTCCCTTTTTTGTAACCCTAAAACCTGTTGTTATTTTTCAAAGTTACTCTGTTAGCTGAATTTTCCTTTACAATGTTAAGTATGTGCCAGCAGCAGAAATTTTTAGCTATTTCTGGATTTTCATGGAGTGAAACAAATTTAACAATTAAAGGGGATGTTTTCTGTACATTTTTAGTGGTACACTTTAAATGACTTATGAACTTTCCTTTTTGGTTTACTATACATTTTGATGATGAATAGGTGCTAAATGGTAGTAAATTATTCCATGCTTACACTAGAATTGCCTGTACATCTGAGTTCATAAATAAGCCGGGTCTTTCTTGTGTTATTCTTTGAATTTTATTTTTGTGGTTCTTTTAGCTTCTATTTATTTTTATTTATTTTTTAATAATTTGATTGAAAAACAAATAGCAATGAGACAGTTTCAAAACCAATTAGTAAGACAGTTTCAATAATTAATACATTGCATATTGCTGTGCTAGTGGTTATTCATTGTAAAAGATGCAGACGTGATATCCTGTCCAAAAACACTATTAGAACAAATCTATTCATTGAATTAAGAGAATGTAGCTGTATATCTATCCTATTTTGAATATACAGATACAAATTGTTGTTCATTTGTATACCCTTTTCTTGCTTAGCTTTGTCAGTGAAGGGTATTCCATTGTCATTTAAATATTATAGGTGCATGAATTCAGCAAAATATTCCAATATAGTCCAGTAGTCCATAATAGTACTAGGTGTTCCGTAAAACTGGCAATGTTAAATTATTACAGTGTTCTTTTATTTCTGAAGTCAGTAGAAAATCTGTGATTATGTCTTTTATTTTAATATTTGTCATTGCTTTTTATTTCTTTTTTAGAGATTTCATTATTTCATTAGACTTTCATAGGCCTGAAGTTATTTTCATCAAACAAATCTATTGAGGTTTTTTTTTTTTTTTTTCTGGTGGTACTGGACATCAAACTCAGGACCTTGTGCTTGCCAGGCAAGCACTTATTCCACTGAGCTATTCCCTGGCCCCTCTGTGGAGGTTTTAATTTGTTGTTTTTACCAGTTTTACTTCTCTTTTTATATTTCATTTATTTCCTATTGCTTCATGTGGCATTTTCTGGCATTTTGTGTTGATCATTTGATTAATTCACATTCAGTTCCTTATTCCTTTATTAAAGAAAAATATTTGAATATTTCAGTTCATCCCACTAATTTTGATAGAGACTGATTTTATTTATAGTTGAGTTATAAATATGTTAAAGTATTTAATTTTTCTTTAACCATGGATTATTTAGACGTATATCTTAGTCATTAAGTATTTGCTGTTTGAAATATTTTTTGTTTGTAGTTTTATTACCTGGTGATAATTGATTATAATGCACATGAAGTTCTTTGAAATTAAGAGAGAATTATATTGTCTAATACATAGATAATTATATGATTTTTAAAATATCCAGATCTTTATTTTAATAGGTCAGTTAAACTGATTTATGTCTATTACTGCTATTGAACTGTTTGTATTGACTTATATCTTCTTTACTTTGTTTTTAATATTCCATTTTTTTTTCTGAATTCTGTTGAGCCAAGTAAATTTTCTTTATTTCTTTTTTACTGCATGAAGCTATACATCCCATTTTTATTGTTTTCTTCTCCTATTAGTATGAACAAGCACATTAGAAGTATAATAATACATTATTTTATCTAATATAATCTGAAGCTAGTCATTATTTGTCTTTCTAAACAAGACACTTTGGCTTCCATTTCTAGATCCAGATGGCAAGCTCCCCTGAGTTCCCAAGAAATGTTCCTCAAACCCTGGAATTTTCATTCCAGCTCACACACACATATGCACAAATACGCACACACACATACACACATTGCACATACACGTGCATGCACATACCACTTATTCTAGGTAGTACTTACTTGATTTATTTTTATTTTTTTTAATTTATTCTTTGTGGTACCAGGGATTGAACTCAGGACCCTGCGCTCGCCAGGCAAGCACTTATTCTACTGAGCTATCTCCCTGGACCCCTACTTGATTTAGCAATGTGTTATTTTTCTCTTCCTTCTTCAGTGTGCCTTTTGTACCCATTTCTTTTCTCCTTTCAGGTCCTCTGGGATCAGTGTGAACTACCCCACAGCTCCACTTAAGGTCTACTGATAGCAAACTTTCTCAAGCCTGATGTCAGTATTTCATCCTTACTCTTCAGTGATGCTTTGCTGTTCCAGATGTTCTGCCCCTCACAACTTTCTCACTTTACCAAGCCCTTCTAACTTGCTACTCCCTTATGTTCTGGAGTTTACTGGGATCATTGGCAGTCTGCTATTGGTCCCCTACGTTTGTGTATCACTGAGCATCTGGCTTTGCTTCTCTTCTTTCATGATGCTCTCATCGTACTTGATTTTCGTTTTTGTAGTTTTTTGTGGAATTAGTAAAACTCAAGTCACTCTTTCCTGTGAATGTATACGCTTTAGTCTTCTCCAAGAATTTGCTGAGCGACCAGTGGTGTGCATTCAGAGAACCTTGTAATTTCAAAATAGAAAAACTTTTGTTTTGAACAATCTTTTTTCAGATCATGGGTCAAAATTTACTGATGAAAACAATATGTGGAGGCTGGGGAGGTGGCTCAAAAACGTAAGTACCTGCCTGGAAAGCACAAGGTCCTGTGTAGGGTCCCTTGTATAGCATGCTGTGCCAGCCCCCTCCCGAAATCCGGCGTGGCAGCATATGCCTGTAATTCCAGCATTAGGGAGGCTGAGACAGGGTAATCACGACAAGTCTGAACTGTGCAGTGAGACCCTGTATAAAGAAAGTTGAAGCCATCTATCCATTTTTTAAAAAACTAAACCTAGAACATAATAGAGAAATAAATCAATGAACACTGCCTCTGGCCATTAGAGATATATTACTCTGTGATGTTCCTACTCTAAGGAGAACTAAACAGTATTTGGATTATATGTAGGTACATTATTTAACAACTGAGTGTATCAGCAAACCAACCCACAAAGTTTGCAGATGACCTCATGTGGAAACTATTCTCGCTGTTTTAGTAAAGTTACAAAAAGTCAGTTTAAGCAGATACAGCACACAAAGGCTTTGTGAAATTAGAAATCCAAGAACAGAATATTAATGAAGTGACCTTAATTTCTCTGTCATCCTTTGTACAATTTGAGATTGGATATGAAATTGTTCTATCTCCTTGCTCATTAAATATGCTAGTCTAGTAATAAAGTTTAAGCAATACTAGCTTCCTGGGGTTGTACACAAGGCTTTTACTGAAAAGAGTGTTGAGGGAAATTGAATGAATGTATGTATCACTTAATAATTTCAAAAGTGGCTTCTCATTCATTATCTCATCATTCCTAATAACAATGTAGAGGATGTATTGCTTTGCTTATGTTAGAGGAAAGGAAATCTCAAAGAGATTCAGAATGTCTCTGAAATAAGAGAATTTAAATCAAGTCAGAAAACCCAGGTTACAATGCAGCCCATTGCCCAGAGCCATGGAGGAGCGAGGTGATCAAAACATATTTAGTTAATGAAAGAATGACAAAAACAGGATCTTTTTTGAGATCCTGTTTTGAGGGCCTCACTTTGTAGTTCAGACTGCCCTTGAACTCACTGAGGAGTCCAGGCTGGTCTGGAACTCATAATGATTCTCCTGCTGCAGTCTTTAGGATTGGGATTCCAGGCATGTGCCACCACACTGGTAACAAAAAACATAATTGTTTTTTGCTTCTTACTACTTTATTTCAACATATCTATGCTTACAAAAATATATTCATATTTGTTAAGCGAATGCTATTTAACTTATCCTATACAATTTCAACCAAAAGTTTGGTACATGGTTTTAAGATTTTATTTTATTTTTGTATTTTAGTACAGGATCTACAGGGTCTCACTATGTAGATCTGACTCGTAGCTAATTGCCTGTGTTCAGCCTCCCAGGAGCTGGGATTACAGGCACACGCCACCATGCCCAGTCTCTATGGCTGGCTCAGTGCACCCCAGGGATGGTGCCTAGAAGGGCAGGCAGGCGAGGGTATTGAAGCCCTGGCCCCTGCATCTGCCTAAGCGGGCACTTTAATCCGCTGAGATATTTGGCCAGCCCTTTAATATTGAGAGGACTTTCTTTGTTTTGTTTTGCCTTTTTTTTTTCTTGGCTGGCTCAGGCTGCCTTAAGGAGTGTGGAGCTGGGAATTGAATTGAGGTCTCCTGTGCCTGACTGGGTTTGCCTGAGCAGGTGCTTAAACAACTGAGCTAACCCGCAAGCCCCAGTTGAGAAGGATTTTTTTTTTTTTTTTTTTTGGCTGACTCAAGCTGCCTTAAGTGCCAGTCTGGTCAGGCGTGAGGAGCTGGGGATCAAACTGCAGTCTGCTGCACCTGATTGGTTTTGCCCAAGCAGGCACTTAAACAACTGAACTAACCTGCAAACCCCTGGTTTTAAGATTTTAAAAAGGATTTTCAATGTGGTTTATTTTTATGTATTACAAATGTATAAAAGAGTCATCATCAAATTCTGATGAACAAGTCAGGAAAATCCTTGAGAAATGTACCTTCGGTTTGCCTCAAAATATTAATATTACATTGTACATTTTATAAATTTAACAAAACACCATTGTAATGTTACCAAGCATTAACTGTTCCTTTTGATAGGGCAGCAGAAATCCACAGTAGAGGTTGCAACGTTCAGTAACTACTGGATATGGAGGGGGTGGGAGGGAGCCTCTACACACATGGAACTGTAAAAGCTATTTAATATTGCATTCCAATTGTAAAGCTTTGCAAACCAAGAATCAGATAATTTTTTAAATGTGAATTAATGCTGTCGACTCCCTTCATCTCCTGAGGCCAGTAAGAGACCTCAGCACAGTTAGCTTAAGTTTTCTGATCTATGTAAAGAAGAAACAAAGTTTCTCTACCAGCTGTTCAGTCCAGAAGCAACAGTATGCTACAGACAAGGTCTTCCTTCTGTGCCAGCATTCCTGGGTGACATGTGATGAGCCGAGCGTGGGATTTAATTTGTATCAGCACTCACATGTGAACAGCCCCAAAGTTAGAGAGCACATGACTGTAGAAGTGCCTCTAAATTAAAACAGCCCTTATTGGAAGACTAGAGCAAGACATCAGCCACAGCTATAAAAAGCCTCATCAAAATAATGCAGCCCCTTAGGAATGAAGTAAACTTCAACAACAAAAAAGGTAGCCAGCAAATAAGCACCTCTGAAAATAGGAGAAAAATATAACTTAAAATATCTTGAAAACCAATATGAATATAGGTTTAAAAATATAACAGATAAATTTTCATAAAACTACCAAAGATTAAGCTTATAATTATTCTCCAGTATTTCAAGTTTATCACGAGTTACTAAACCTATTAATTTACAAGTTGCATGTTCTTTCATCAAAAGTGAAATTCTAGGGCCAGCAAAATAGCTCAACAGATTAAAGCTCCTGAAAACAGATGTAGGGGCTAGGGCTTCCACCCCTAGGCCTACAGGCCCTGCCCCAGGGCCGTGCTGAGACTGCAAGACTAGGCGTGGTGGTGCACGCCTGTAATGCCAGCTCTTATGAGGCTACAAACAGGAGAATCACTGTGAATCCCATCTAATAGTGAGACCCTGAATACCCTATAGACCATTCCCTAAAATGCAAAAATAAATAAATAAATAAATGTGAAATTCTAGTTTCAATTCTGCTGGAGGAAGGAGGACAAGAAAATAAAAAAAAAAAGAAGTCAAACAGTTTCATGCAAACATATTTTTGTTTTTATTTATTTCATTTTTAAAGAAAATGCAAAATAGTAATAATAAAATATTATAAATGACACAAAATTTCACTAAACAAAATAATATGAATTCAACAGTATTTGCTGTATTACATAGTGTTATCTTCAAATTAGTTGTTTAGATTACCAAATATATGCATGTAAATTCGAAAAAAGAAAGAAAGATGTTTTAAAAATTTAAGAAGAGAGAAAGGGGAGGAAAAATGGAAAAAAAAAAAAAAAAACATTAACTGCTCCTTTCCATAGACCAGCAGAAATCCACAGTACGGTTGTGCACCTCTTTCCCCTCTCCCTTGTATTGTCTCACTAGTATAAGAAATTGAAAGAGTAATAAAATCTGAAAGGATTAATAGATACTGTGAAAATGGAATGAATCTGCTCAAAAACATTTGCAGATGGAAGAACCCTCAAGTGGGCCAGAAGTTCTGATTACTAACATACTTTTCATTGAACCAATTTTTAGTAAATAAAAATACATAGCATTAAGGTTCAAGAGCAGGATTTTGATATTCCACTCAAAAGCACTTTCTCCTTCCATAGCTGCCGGTAGTCACATGGAATTATACCACTGTTGTGGAAAGGCAAGAAATAGAAATAGACACAGCAAAGGATTTTTTAAAGAAGAAAGTCAAGAAGAACTGTGAAGTAAAAACTATTATCCTATTTTATGTATGGGAAACCCAAGACTTCGTTCCAGGAGACAGTTCTGCGTTTCTCACTTTCCATATGTCTTTCAAACAGAGGTAGGGATGACCTCTCTTCTGAGGTCTCCTGACAAAGACATTTGGGTAGTGGAAGGCAGAGAAAATGACTGCACCCAGAACTCGTGAAGTTGTTTACCACCTGGTGTAGTAAGGATGATATCTTTTACCAACACAGAGTTTGGGAATGCTTGCTGCCCATTATGAAAGATTCAGGTGTCCCAAGTTTGGGATTCTAGTCTTATCACACACTAGGGTCAGGTGTCCCCTGAACATTTCTGTCTTCAAATGGGAATTGGGATTCTGAACGGGAGCGAAATGTTGGCCCCCTGTCTGTAACTATTGCTGCCCATAATAAGTTTCCTTTTCTCTGACCTAGGAGTCTTAATTCTTGGGCAAGCATCCATGAAATGATAGCTGACTAATAAATTAGCTTGCTAGCAGGGTCAAGTCTCAGACTTTTCCCAGTTCTTGACACTTGGCAAGACTTGCAGTCGTCTTTCTAGTAAGTTCTAATGTTTGAACTCATGTATGACAGACCTCAAAGTCAGAGCTGGTGGCTACTCCTCTGTATTGTTTCTCAGGAAACATGCCTGAGCTTCATGGTGTCAGGGGCTAACTGGAAGCAATTTGTCATCATGTTCTAAACTGTTGAAGTGTAGTACTCACTCCTTTCTCTCTCTCTCTCTCTCTTAGCATTCTTGAAGTGAGTCCAGCTATTATTCAAAGGCAAGGGGAATGTGTCACTTACAGACAAGGGATAGGAGGAAATGACCTGTCAGCAGATATGTTTCTATTGTGAACGATAAACATTTTTCTATTCAGGCATCCTTTATGAAAATTAGACAAAGCACAAAAAGAACAAGATAAACAAAAAAGTAAAGAGAAGGTCCTATGTAGGAGTTGGAAAACTGGCTGCTCTTTTATGACCTTTGAAAAGTCACTAGATTTCTCCAAGTGTTAATTTAGAAAAAAATAAAATGGAAATAAATATTTCAGTTGGTTGCTGTGAAGGTCTGAGAGATAGGGTTGCCAAATTTTGCAAATAAAAATACAGAGTGCTTACTTTTTTAGAATTTCAGATATGCAATACACCATGACTTAGTGGTAAATATGTCCTAAATATTGCATTTGACATACTAGTCTGTTGTATATCTCTAATTTGTGTTTAATTGGGTGCTCTATGTTTTATTTGCAACCTCCAAGGAAGACACTATATTGTAAATCCACTCTCACTGGATGGTTTGCATTCAAATGTTCTACTAAAGACCTGCTCCTAGGGGTGGTGGTCATCAGTTAGAGAGTAGGGGGGCTAAGACAGGGAGGGAGGAAGAAGTGCTACTGCTGATTTCAGGAGACTTTAGCCTAATCCTGCAGGGGCTTTGGAAGGTAATCTTCACCTCAGAAGTGTCTAGGGGGTTGTTATTCATATACCTCTTAGTCATTGATTAAGGGGAAATTCTAGATCTCTCTAATAATGGGCAAATTACATCCAAAGGTCTTAAGACAGCCACTCAGAGAGGATCTGCACATACCAATCATTAAGAAAGGAGAGAGATGGGCAGTCATCAATAGAATCTATGAGGCTGGGATCTGAGGAAACCTGGGAAGGAAGCCAACAATATTCCACGCACTGCTGTAATGGTCAGATATGTCCCTGATCATAGCAGATAGAGCACCAAGACACAGGTGTCTCCATGAGGAACTCGAAGAGAAAGCAGGTGTGCTTTCCCAGGTAACTGTCATAATTCCCCAAAGTGTTCTTTACCAGATTTGGACACTCCCAATGAGAGCTGGGTAACATTTCCTCTCTGTTCTATTTGTATATATATATATATATATATATATATATATATATATATATATATCAGTGAGCTTTCCTTAAATTTAGAGGGAAGCAGCCTCTATTTTGTGTGCTAAGGAACACCCAGCTGGGAGCAATGTAAGCATATAGTGACCAGCCTCCCAGGGACATCTCCTGGGGAAGCTACAGGGCATAATTTAGAAGTCCATAAAGCACTACAGAGCTTTGTTTATGAAATCCTGGTGGGAAGTTGAATGGCCTTAGACTGATGTCCAAATTGCACATTTCCAAAACTCTGTAACTTAGAGGAAGTCTCTCCAGGAGACATTAAGTGCTGCTTGGCCTATAAAACTCTAAATATTAAAAATAGGTAAATACACAAATGGAAAGAAAAGGTCTATTGAAATCTTCATTTCATTTGGTTGTTGAATCCCTTATCTCTCCTCAGTTAATACCTCCAGGACACAAGGATTCTCCAGTGTCAGCACTCACCCCCCTGCATTCATGCCTGCCACTTCCAGGATACGAAATGATCAGTAGATGGAATGGGGCACTTTGCCACTGCCTTGTGCATTATTTAGAAGTGAAAACGAGCAAACTGAGAAGCCAGAGAAAGAGGAAAAGAGTCTTTGGCAAGACACATGGGAGGATTTATTTTTGAGGCATGAGCATTTGGGAAAAAATGAACTCCGTAGGAACAAGTTATTGAACAAGGTCTCAACTCAGCAATCTATTCTGTCACCTAGCAAGTTTGAAAGCTGCCAGATGAAAGACAGCATGCCTATAATTGTAGACACCCTCTTTCTAAGAAGTTAGACTTACAGGGATCACTTTAATTGTACCCAGAATTTTTAGTCTTTTTCATCAGCATAATCTGTGAACATACGCTCCTTAGCACCATGACCATGAGAATTTGGGCAGTTGGCATATTTCCAAGCTTAATATAATAAGTTCCTTCTACACATTCACAGTTTTAGAGCAGCACTTCCCAATAAGTGTGGCACAGATGAACACAGGGAGGGTAACCCTAAGGCATAGCTTACTGGAGCAATCTTGTTTTTGTCTATATCCCAGCACAAATATTAATAGCACCTCTTTTCACTAGAACTATTGTCTCAGTGGGCACGATAAGGAGGAACTGGAAAATGCATAGTTAAATGTGTATCTTGACTTTTAACTCTCCAGTCTTCAGGGTGGTGGGAGTTACAGGCCTATTTGTCTCAGGTCTTGGGCAGTTTCATCCATTTACCCCGCCTGCTGTACAAATACTGTCGCTTTCTGTGCATGACATATGATGTGCCCTGCCCTGTTCAGGAATCTGCACACTGGACAGAGTGTGCCTTGTGCACATTGTCCTGGACGCAAGTAAATCTTTAGGTTGAAGAGGAAATGAGAAGAGAAAAAATTAGTTTCAAGGATGCTAGTAACGCAGCCAATTTTCCCTGTGGATTTAACAAACTGAAATACCCACAGGTCCTTTGTAAAGATCATCTCACTCAGAACTACCCAGTAGAAATATAGTGCAATCAAAAAGGTACACTGAGCAACCATTTCATATTCCCTTGGATTCACAACACAAGAAAGTTGGAACATAAGTGTGGGCAAAAGTGTGGAGAAATGGGAACCTGTCTTCGTGGAAATATAAAATGGTGCAATCATCATAGAGAATAGGCTGGAGTTCATGCATTGTGAAAACCCTGAACCATCTGACTCAGGTTCGAGGATGGGATAATTGGAAAATAGCCAAAGGATGGAAGAACAGGAATCCTGTCACCCTCACCTTTTGAGTCAAGCCTGGTTTAGGATGATTGCTGCTGGAATGAGTGTATCGCATACAGGAAAGAAAGAGGCTCAAGAGAGAATCCTGTCCTCAGATCTCCAGAACTGCACTGCAAAATGGGTTTCTATTTTTGGAATGAGAAGCAAATTTAACTATCTTGTTAGGCCTATCATAAAAATGTCTTCAGGACTGTTACTTACAACCCTCTTTGCACACAATTTACCAATCTCTTTATTCCCATTTGTCGAGACAAACACAGATTCATCAAAATTAATGAGAGACATTACCGTGATCCTATTTAGGAAAAAAAAAATCCTTTTAGAACCTTCTTGTTTTCCATGTTCCTTAGAAAATCTCACCTTTAAGAAAATTGCAGACCTATTTCCCCATAAGTTACTTTTTTTTTCATTTCTCTGCTTTAGGACTAGTCCCCAAGTCCACCAGCAGTGTGAGGAAAACCCTGTGTCTTCCCAGAATTGGGGTTGAGCAGAATTATAGTGTATTCCATAGCATGTTGTGGGAGTAGCAGGAAACCAAAATATCAGGTGAACAAGAAATTAGAAATGGAAATGTCTGGAGATTTCAAGTTAAGTTGGAAGTGCTAAGAGGTGCATTTTACCAGTTTCTGGAAAATGGACGAAGAATGCAAATAATATATAGGCCGAAGTTCTTCAAAAAAGGCTTACTTACTGCATTACCAGTGTATAGTTACTGGAAAGTCAAAATATGAATGGCAACTGTGTTTGGTTTCTTTGTCAAAAATCCAAAAACATCTGCGTCCCACATTTATTTTGACAGTGTAATTAGTAGCCATTGTTACTACTAATGGGATGTGAGCTCTGATCTCAACAATGAGACAGAAAGGAGAGGGGAGATAGATTGTGAGCTCAAGTTACTCTCAGTGTCTTGATGGAGAAGGGACATGGCTGTCTAGACCAGTAGCTTTTATCTTCTTTGAAGACCCACAGTTAGAAATACATTTTGTGGTATATTTCAGAACTTACACACAGAACAATCAATACCGAACAAAACAATATGTATAGTTACTATGTGTGATCAACAATGCTGCTTGGGATTTATTTCTTAATTGTCTAGTGTTAGCCACCACCCATGCTAGTGGATTTGCCTCCCACTAATCAAGTGCAACATGCAATGTTGAAATTCTAAAATACTGTGAATCTGGAGGGAATCCAAGGTGCTCTGAGTACCTGGAATAACCAATAAATTGTTCCTCAGATGGGAAGAAGATAATCAAGAAGGCTGAGGCAGACAGAGAAGAGTGAGTTCCAGCTTCACATAGCCCATGGCCTGGGCTTCTTAAGCTCACAACTCAAGTTAGTAAGGAACTCTTCCAGGAGTTCCTCAGTAAGGGTGTTTCTGCCCCTTTTTGGGCATTTGCAAGTGCTTGTGAGTGTCTCAAAGCTGTGAGAAGAACAGCAGAACTCCTGGCATTTGGATGTTCAATGTAGGGAATGCCACCACGGAAAGAGCTTGGACCAGTCCTGCTTCAGAAAGCTTTTCTTGCTCAGTGTACCAGTAGCGATCTGGTAGGGAAATGCAATGGGAAGCTCTTGGCTGCTAAGTTGATCTGGTCCTTTGGATCCATAGTAGCCAAAGAGCAGATCTGAGGCTGTCTCTGGGCTAGACCCCTGGGCTAGGCTCCAGTATCACCCAAAGCCTAAGTCAGTGACGGAAAGAAAGCCAATAGGGCATCAACTTGATGATAAAGGCAGGATTTCCCAAACTTGGCACTGTTGCTATTTGGGGCCAACTTTTTGTTTTGGGGAGCTGTCTTATGAGTAAGGAATGCTCGGCAGCATCCTGGCCTGAATACTAGATGCTCATAGCACTGCTTCTCATCGTGACAACCAAAAATGTTGCTAGATGTGCCAAGTGTCTCCCAGTATATAGAGTCACCTTATTTGAGAATCATCTGGAAGCCCCAAACAATTTTTAAAATGAATTTTAAGTAAAGATAGATAGTTTCCAAGTACCATGGTGTGGGATGTGCATGTTCTGTCCTCCCTATAAATTTTGTGTGTCAGGTGGAATCCATGCAGTTCATTACTGATGTTTTTTACCTTTTATTTATTTATTTTATTCAGAAACAAATAGCAATGAGACAGTTTCAAAACCGATTTGAAGGACAGTTTCAAAAATTAATACATTGCATATTATTGTCTTCATAGTGATTATCCATTGTACAAGATACAGACATGATATCATGTCCAAATACTATTAGTACAAATCTTTCTTCTCATTTAATTAAAAGAAAGTAGCTGTATTTATTTATTTTTGTCTTTTAAAATGTGATAAGGTCACACTTCTTATATCCCTAATATTTCTCTGGATCATGGGAGTAGACAGATAACCATTTATTGCCTAAGTTCACTGTGAATCCAGGATTTCGTTCTGTTTACTTACACGTGAGATAAATACTTAATTTTATTCTGTACAAACTCCTTATAAAATCCTGTTGGAGGAATAAAGAAAATCCATGATATTGCATATGTGTAGTTATCAGAACAGCATACAAAATTCAACATTGTCTCTGTTAAGTTCCCTTAGTTTTGTTTCTTCTTCCATTTTTTATCTCATCTGATTAGAAGTAGTGTTGTCTTCAAATGTCTCCTTTTGTTCTCAGCATAAAACCTGTTTTCAATCTCTCTGGGAAAAAATGATTTGGATTTAGGTTGCATGAGTGTTAGCTATCCTTGTAGAAGGATAGCTTGTCAACAAAGGTGATATTTGTAGAATGATAATAAATTTCATGCAGCTGATATTGCTTGAATCTCCTTAGCCTCAGACTGCACATTTGGAAAATGATGGCTCATTTGTATACTCAGTTAATCAAAGTGGAAACATTTTGTTGTCTTTAAGCAAAATAAGCCTCTCTTAAATTTATTGAAAGTTATTGTTCCTGATAAACAAGATATCATGCATTGATTATAACTTTGTCTTTTATTTTAATGGTAACTATACTCAGAGCTGAAAAGAAGAAATTTATTTTTGAAATTCATATTGTTGGTTAATAATTGGCTCACAGAAAATGAGTAAAAATACTAGTAAAATCAGCTATGTAATTCTTGGTCCAGAGACAATTTTTAAAAATGGATTTCTTTCCTTTAAATAGAAATTGCTAAGATGCTTATGGACTAAGCAAATTTAAGACCAATAAGTACCATTTTCATTCTCACAGTATTTTGGTTATTGAATAAGAAATCATCAGCTGGAAAGGAAATAATATTTTTGACATATTAAATTGCCCGGGTAAATAAGTTTGCTTGTTTTTGGTAAGGAAAAAACTAGTAAGACTTATTGCTGTCTTTCTGTAACTATAGGGACCCTTGGTCACACATATTCAATTGAAGGTGCTTCTGTTTATGCATTTAATACTTCTATATTTGATTTTCAGCTAATGTATATGTTGCAAAATAAACATACCTTGATCAAATGGGTATAGGAAGATAGATTTGATCTCACTTAAGTCTTTTCCCATTGAGTAGTGTTACTGGCCCAATGAAATTCTATCCATCTCTCCATGTTGACTGGATGTGAAGTTGACATTTTCTCTGATTGGGTGCTTATAGCTATGCCTGAGCACCCTACTGCTGCTTGAGAAAATCTCTCTGATAGCCTAAAACCTTTATTTCATGAGTGAAAAGAAGTAATTTGATGACTATTTCATACCTGGCTGATTTGTTCAGACATACAGAAATCCATGATCGAATGATCCTATTTGAAATTCTGAGTTAAAGGATTTTCACAATATTTCTTTTAGCCAAATAGATTGTAGTCAACCATCTGGTCTCTGACAAATTCTTTGGAGAGAAAAATCACAGGATAAACAAACACTGGGTTTAGCCATCAGAAAATCACTTCTACAACTTCCCTCAATTCCCAGCTGAGTGACTATGAATAAGTTGCTTAAACTTTTGATGCACACTGTCTTCAAGCGTAGACATTTAAAGTACTCTGTATCTCATGTTGTTGTATGTGAGACAGTAGTATATTTCACATTGCTTTGGAGTTGTACAAGTGCCTTCAAAATAGAATACAATGTTATTTCTTTTCTTTTTTTTTTGTATTTTAGGGAAGGGTCTACAGGGTGTTCAGGGTCTCATTACTAGATCAGACTCATAGTGATCTGCCTGTTTACAGCCTCCCAAGAGCTGGGATTACAGGTGCAGGCCACCACACCCAGTCTCAATTGCCATCTCAGTGTGCTCCAGGGGTGGGGCTGTCACAGCAGGCCTGGGGATCAAATGCAGCCTTTGCAATGTTATTTCTTAATAATTAAAATCAGATTATTGCAGTGACAAGGCTTAGGAGTGCATCATAAATAGTTTTTTTAAAACAAGGGAAAAATATAATACAGACACAAATCATACCACTACTGATTTTGTTTTTCATTTATTTAGAGAGCATGTGTACCTGTCATTTGACCCAATTTTCCACAACCGTATGAAACAATCAGGATGTAACTGATGTGTGTTGGCTAAGGAAATATAAAATGCACAGTTCAAATAAGTTCCAAACTGACACATTTGCTTAAGTTTAAAGAGATAGGAAAGTGAGAAGACTGTTACATCAAGAAACTTTTTGAATTTCATGAAATACATAGTAGTTTCCTCTCATAATCATTTCTGATTATGCATGCTGTGCTCTCTTGAGGTAGCCGTTTTCATAGCCATCCTATGGGCACTGTGTGTACAAGATGACTATTTCTGCCTTCTATGATCAGCTCAGCCAGGTAGTGTCTGGTCTCCACCTTTGATTCTGTTGCATCGTTTGTTACTCATGGTGTCCTTGATTCCAAGCAGAGTTGTTTATTTGAGCTGGCTGTAGTTTTCTTCCATGTGAAGGGATTTTCTAAGAGACATTGCATGTTTGGGGGACCAGCCATGTATTATTTAAAAGCCAATGGAATGATTTTTAAAATAAATCTAAAGAAAAAAAGCACATTGAAATTAAATGTCTTAACTCTCTACTATAACTAAGTTTTATAATATTTAATAAAAAACTATGAATAATAATAATAATTGTTTTGGACTGCAGAGATAGCTCAGTGGTTTGAGTGCTTGTGTAGGCAAGCACCAGGGCCCAGGTTTGATCCCTTGATCCATGATATCACATGCCATGCCAGCCCTGCCCATACTTGGCCAGCCAGCCACAAAGACCCAGCATGGTGGTACATATCTATAATTCCAGTGCTGTGGAGGCTGAAACAGAAGGATCACTTTAAGTCTGAGCTACATGGTAAGACTCTGTAACAGATATATTAAAAAGTGTATTAAAGGTGCATAACTTTCCTGTGACAGGAGCCCAAAGTTGTGTAGGAAAAGACTAACAACTGACCAGTTATCAAGGAACATTTCTGTTCTGCCTTTCTTATGATTTGAACCAAAGTTCACTTTACATTCAGCAACATCACACTGCTGAGAAGAGAAGCATAGACAGGAGCAGAAAAAGGCCAGAGGTTCTAACTTTACACAAATGCCCCAAGGTCCCACCCATCACTTGCATTATAGTATCATCCATGAGGTCAATCACATGACCTCAGTGAACACCAAGGCTCAAAATGTAGTCTTTTAGCTGCACATGGTGACATTCTGAATAAAATAGAGGTGATTTTACTAAGGAAGATAGGAAGGGGACTGTGAGGTATGAGAGACAGAGCTAGACCTACCACAGATTCCCCAAAAGTAATAAGCAACAACCTTTAAAAGACATAGCATATTTGATGAGGACCTCCTTTGCCTCAAATAATATCTTCTAAATCAACAGAAATTTGTAATATTGATATTTAGAGATTAAGTTAAATTGATGGCTTTCCGTCTCACTCAGAAAAAACAACCATCACCAAAAAGGTTTCCCAGTATTCTCTTTTCTCTTTCACATCACCTCCTGTGCTTCTTGCAGCCTGAGTGCACCAGATTTGGGTGTGCCTAGCCGGAGCCTGCTCTCAGGTCTGTACCTTGGGTTTCCACTTAGACTGCAGCTGCTTCTGATAGTGTTTGCATGACTAATTCTGTATTGTGGGCCCTACTTGATCTGAAAAGGCTGGAAGTTTTGTCTCATTTTCTTCATAGTGGTTAGAGGTATAGTGCTCCTATGTATACCTTTAAAATGAAAAGAAATATAAATAATGACATTTTCCTTGTAGACACCCAGTACACCCGGAAATTGGTTTAAGAGCCTCCTGTATCATCACTTGTTGGTTCTATAATTTTCTTTGTATGAAATATATATTTTCCACTCATTTAACTGGGAAGGAAATGAAAGGAATTTCCAGAAGGAAACAAATGCAATATATATATATATATATATATATATATATATATATATATATATATATATATATATAAAATGCAGACACAAAACTATAGTTTTCCTCATAAATCTTTTTGCAAATTCTACATTACTTGCAGCTTCTCAATATGCATCCCTAAGTGATGTGTGTGTGCATGTATGTGTGTGTCTCACTTACCTCTTTTCCATTTCTATGTGTAGTCAAAGAGTTGTCCTACTGAGCACACTTTTCCTTTTTCTAAGTGTTCAGGCTCACCAGTTACTTTCTTCTTTTTTCTGGGTTAATTTCTCATCCTCTCCTCAAATTTTGCTCATTTGAAATTGACTCTCTTTTCTTTTCCCACTAGCCTTCTATCATCCTCCAGGAAAAGACAGTATGTTGAATCTATGCAACTAGATATTATACCATTCTCTGAAATATCATCTTCTCTGCTGAGTCTTTGTGAAGGGAGCTCTCTGTAGAGATATCTATGTCAACCAGAACCAGTATCCAAATTGCAAAATCAAGAAACAGAGGCTGCTACATCTGAAAAAGAAACAAAAGAACCCTCATCAGGAAAGAGTGAAGTTGGATACTTCTAATTTGCATGCTCTGCAGTATAACTTACAGAAAAAAAATTGCCTCATATCTGCAACATATTCAAGTTCATGAATACTATCTTGACTCTTCTTTTAAACAGTTAGGTGAGAGCTAGTAAAAATGACTCAAGATTTTTTCCATGATGAGCATGAAACTGCTTCTATCACCAACAAAAAAGCCAGTTTCCTTAACATGTTAATGGTCCACATCCTGGATGCCCTGAACTTTCACCCCTTCTTTACTCTGTTACCTATTATTGTCCCTCACCCCCAGGACCTGCATTTTTAGGAAGAGGTATATCTTGCACCAAAAACAACCCCAAAATTTTAAAAATTGACCATCTTATAAATTAAATATAAGCTAAAAGTCAATTCTATTTTTAATATTAATATTCATTTTATGCTATGAAATTGTGATAACTTTTTATGTCCACTCATAAATGTTGAAGCAGGCCTGTGATTCAGCACCATTAAATCACTTATAAATTACCACTGATGAGGCTAAAATTGCTAGTTCTAAAAACGCACTGCTGTGCGGGCTTCCTGGGGTTCAGTGAGTTACCACCTCAAACCCGCCTTCTGAGTTGCTCACACTGTCTGGTCAGACTTGATGAATGCTTGCCAGCCACTGTCGGGGAGCTCCGAATGGCAAGGTCTGCCTTCTAGCCAAGCACGGACGTCATTATGTCTATTTTTGATTTTCACTATAGAAGGTAGAGTACAACACTCAAAAAGTATAATTATATAATGTGACTCTCATTACTCAAAAGGAAAAAAAAACACAAGGAAAGAAAGAAACCGAAGCAAAATCCCCATCTCCTTGTCATTGTTATCTTAGAGGGAGGCAGTAAGGAAACAGATGGTGGTTATGTTGAGTTTTGTTGCCTAAGAGCCCATGCTTATTTCTTGTCTTTTCAGAACTCCCTACAATGGAGAGGACAAACTAAACAAGTAAGAGAGAGGGTCAGCCTTTGACAGTTTTCCAAACAATAAAATTCTAATTCTTGAAAGATAGATAGGATTCAAAAGCAAAGTCCCTACAAGAAATCTTTTTTTTTTCTTGAAATGAATCTTGACTGTTTATATCTGATAATCTGAACAGCTAATTTGAACATAACATCATGCAATGCAGCAGCCATTGCTGAATTCCTACTACTTTGTTTAGTAAAATCATGTATCATTTTTAATTGTTTTTTTTTCTATCACTATTTTGTATTCTTTATAAAAATAATAGGAAAGAAAGTTTGTTATTTGATTTAGTTTTGTTTTGGAGTTTTTAGTTGTTAAAATCAATAGTTTATCTTAAGATATTCACTGAGAGGATTCTGTTTTTGATACACTTTAAAAGTAGGGAAATCATTCCTACTAATTCTGAGTATTTCTTGACCTTTTGGTGAGAGCAAAAGGTGATATAATAGGACCAGGAGTTCACCAATTATATCTCTCCAAATCAGTTCTGAGTGGTTTTTTTTTTTGTTTGTCTTTTTGGTGGAACCAGGGATTGAACTCAAGCCCTTGTGCTTTTCAGGGAAGTGCTTATTCTACTGAGCCATTTCCCTGCCCTCCTGAGTGGTTCTGATATCAAGAACTATAAAGAAGGCTATAGGAAGTTGGAGTTTACCATTGAGTACCATTCAGCACCATATTCTATTGTTCATTCATTCAATACGATGTATTAAGTGGCTGTTTGAGCCAGTATTAAATTTATTTATTTACTTTCAAGTATTTTAGTACAGACCTACAAGGGTCTCACTACGCAGAACAGATTCATAGTGATTCTCCTGTTTTAAGCCTCCCAAACAATGGGATTATAGGCATGTGCCACAATGCCCAGTCTCAATCCATATCTCAACCCACCCTGGGGAGAGGGGCCAGCACGGCACTCCAGGGATTGAACCCCAGCCACTGTGCTTTAGACTAAAGCAAGAGCTTTCGTCTGCTGAGCTATCTGGCTGCCACTGTGCAGTATTAAATTTAAATAGAATGTGAAGGATAAAAACATATGAACATCCAGCAGGATTCTGATTTCTGATGCAGAGTAGCCACTTTAAGGATGTATGTGGATGATGTTTTTATTTGTACAATAAGGATACTTGGAATTTAATGTTCTATAGTTTCTCTAAATAACAACAATGTATTATACCTATAGATGGCTATTTAAATTTTATTCCTCTGTGTAATTATGAAGGCTTAAGTGTTATTTCTGCATATTCTTACTCTATAAATACAGATGAAATAAATATGGCTCACAAGTAAATGTTTGCTTTGTGAACAGATTTGCTGTTTGTCCAGGAAAGTTGAATGAAAAAGAAAACAAAATTTTATGTCTTGTTGAAATACTCATAATCTGCATGAATATCAGCTCATCTGGTAGTCTGGTTTTTTTTTTGTTTGTTTGTTTGTTTGTTTTTGTCTTGTTTTGTTTTGCTTTGCTTTCTTTTGTTGGGAAATAGGATGTACCTAAGTAGTTCAGGCTGACTTTGAAGTTACTATGTAGCCTGTGTTGGTTTTGAAATCATAGACCATCCTCCATCGCCACCTCCCATGGCTGGGATTACTAGCATGCATCACCACACCCCACTAACAGTCAGTCTCTGAATACCTAAGTTTCTATGTGGATGTTACCGTGCTAAATGAACTGTGCTTCCAGACATGAATCTAGCAATGAGGTTCTCTTTTCCTTCTCATGTCAGTGATGGATGTGTAAATTTTGATTTTTCAGAATACAGAGAGACCTTGGAGATTAGAGAAGATACAGTATTTTTAAAAGAAGGTACCTAGAAAATATCTAACAAACATTTAATTTTTTTAAGTAAGGAAGACATTTCTTCCTCTATAGTCTCTTCTCAAAGTTATATGTACATTTACAGCAGTGAAATATTTGGAAGAATTCCTATACTTCAAGATTCCACAATGTAATTAGAAAGAATCATATATTCATGGACCGCAGAGAATACTGAATGCCAAAAAAAAAAAAAAATGCTACAGCATGTTTTTGCAAGGGAAAGTGGCCTTTTGATGATGAATACTAGCTGTACAAACAGATTTAGATGCAAAACAGGAAAGCAACCCCACATGAAGTGTTATGTTCAGGAAATATTGGTGGGATCTGAAAGAAGAAGCCAGATCTGAGCTTTTATGCAAATTCTATTCATCTTTGCAGTCCAATGTGAACCCTTGAGTTTTCACAGCAAAGTGGCATGAAGGAAAGAAAGCCTAAGATTTGCAGTCAGGAATCCAGTGGATGGAGTGCCAACTATTGTACTGAACATTAAGAACCAGAAAAGACTTATCACTATTCTTCCTACATCACAGAGTTCATGTATGGTCCTAGTGTAACATTTATGAAATTAAATAACTTATAAAATCTAACATTATGCACATTGTCTTTGTATTTAATAATAATTACAGGGTTTTTAGTCAAATTCAAATGAAGCCTTTAGTTAAATTCTTAGTAATATATCAAAGTTATTGCTCAGTGTTTGTAAATATACCATAGGAAACTGAACGAAGGGTATATGGGAACTATTTATTCTGTCTTTGCCCCAACCTAGAATTGAGACCACTGCTTCTTTGCTTTGTCCACTTAGCTCAGCCGGCCATTACCAGGCATGATGTGATTGGAACAGCCTCAAACTTTAGATTTGGTAAATAGTCAGGCTAACCCTAACTGAAAATAAAATACTTCGTAGTTTAATTAAAATAATGGCAGTGAGAGATTAAGTATAGAAGGCTATTCTCCAGCATGATAAGTCTTGTCATTGGTTTCATTTCATATTTGATTCTGTCTGGGACAAAACATTCCCCTGATGCCACAGAGGATGTTGGGCTTCTTTTGCATGCTTTGTGGATGGTTTCTACTTCAAATCCAGAAGCATTTCTTTAGAGTCCATATGCAGCATGTTTGCAATTGTAAGATATGAATAAAATGAGCCATGGCTTAGAACATCACTGGGGCAGGTCAGGTTAGGGGTGCAGATACAAGTTTACATCATGATGTCTGGATTTAATCTTGATGCACTGAGGGTAAATGTCTCTCTTGAAAGGAGAGGAATGGGATTCATCTACCTCATTTTTATTTGACCCCAGAGAGAGCATGTGCCTTCCAGCATGTTAATTAACTTACATGTGCCTAAATTCTTTTATCTTCAAGTGGCTACAACATAATAGAATAACAGGTCTATATTATAGAGCTATATGGAAAAAAATAAATATTCATTGTGCCAAGCCCATAGTGAAAACCGCAAAAGATACATGCTACTGGGATTACTCCAGTCTTCTCTTTTCCTCAGCCTTTCCCCATCTACCATCCTTGTTCTTACATTTATTGACACTGGAGTGAGTGCCTACTGTTCAGGAGAGCTGATAGATAAATCATTAGTAGCATAAGATTGGCCATGAGGTGAGTATTTATATCACAGAGTCAACAAGCAGTATCACTCAGGCTGAAATGGCTTGTTTGATTCTTTGGTTGGTTGGTTGTGTCAGTTGATCGGCATGCTTCTGTTTTCTCCCTGCTTCTCCCTTTTCTCTAAGCAGAATAAACACAGAAAAGAACTATTCCAGATTCCTTCTTGATCTTGAATGCAAAGATGAGGTTTATTTTCTTTATTTATTTCCTTTGTATTTTAAAGAAGAGTCTACAGGGTGTTCAGGGTCTCACTACTAGATCGGACTTGTAATGATTCTCTTGTTTACAGCCTACCAAGTGCTGGGATTGCAGGCACACACTACCACGCCCAGTCTCAATCACCCTCCCAATGTGCCTCATGGGAAGGGCCATTATGGCAGGCCCAGGGAATTGAACCCCTAGCCCATGAGCCTACTTCAGGTGCTTTAACCTGCTGAGCTATCTGGCCAGCCCAACATTTATTCTCAATAAGCATTACTCTTTCTATATGAAGTTATAAGAAGAAAATAAACAAAAATGGATGAAAAATGATGATAATTCATTGGGAAAGACTTTTTAAAAGAGTTTCATGTCTCCTGCTGCGAAATTTGCATTCCACAATTAGATTTAAATTGCCATAGGTAAGGATATATCTATATCTGTATCTATCTATCTATCTATCTACCTATATCTTTATGTATATGTATATCTATAATCACTTGGCCGAAGAGCATATTTTATTTATGCTTTGGAGTTTGAACCAAAGCTTCCTCCTATGTAGGCTGTCCTTAAAATAAAATGGATTTAATCAGTTCCAAGGTCACAACTCCACTTCTTGTGTGAGGACAAGAAATTGTCATTTACCAGATTCTCTTCTGCTGGTGAGGCCAGTTCTGATGGTGCTGAATTTTGACCCCATTTCTGGCTTCCAGACATTTACTTCACTGAAGCAGTACTTGAACTGTGTTTTGAGAGCTTCAGAAATAAAACTTACAGCCACTCTGAGAGAAAAATCCATCTAAATCCTATGGATTGTCAGTCAGTTATCTTTCCACTATTTGCAATCATGGCTGAGTGAGTTTTGCAGTTGCCTTTTGACCACACATGTACTGTTTGCCCCCTGAGTCAATAGAAGACTCTGATACAATCATGAAGCCCATTCATTTTCCCAAGGGAATCTAGTGATAAACAAGAGATGGAAGGAAGCCATCTCTTTTGCAAGCAAAGGGTTGATTTGCCTCATTTGGCACACTATAGTGAAGAACCCGTTAGATTGTTGACCCTCTTGTAGTCATTGTTGGTTCTTGCCTTTCTCAATCAATTAGGCCATGAAGAGAAGCATCAGAAGTAGAAATGCTTGTTGGTGAAAGAAGTGTGCAGTCAGGAAATCATTCTGACATTTTTTCCTATACTCTCTGCCAGACACTGGGATAAGTTCTTTATTGGATTGTCTCTTATTTAATCCTCATGAATACTATATGTGTTGTAGATACTATTATTGTCCCCAAACCAGGAGTGAGTTATACAGGCATAGAGACTTTAAATAACTTGACAACATGGTGCCTAAGTGCTACAGCCAAGATTCAACTTCCTTGGGAGTATATTTAACCACTGCACTGTAGTCTGTTGCTGCAAATAATAAGGCACTACAGTAAGTGATGATTCTCCTGAACCACAATAAAGAACCCTGAAAATGCAGTAATGATGATAGTGATTTCTGAGCATGGAGTTTCTGTACATTTTAGTTAGCACTGCAAGGTGTTTAAACATCACCATATCTTTTAATCCTCAGAACAAACCTAGAAGGCAGTGAAGGCAGTTCATCTAGGAAACTGGCTATTTAACAGAGTTAGCATATTAAGCCTAAAACTATTTCCTTTACAAGGGCCTACTTTGAGGGTCAGCTGGTGCATGACACCTTGACTCTGAAAATATTTCCCATATTACTAGATAAGGCTTGTTCATTGTGCCTTGAGGGCTGGCAGAGATGATGTCATGTTCAGTGAGTACTTGCTTTCCTTCTGGGAGCCTACAAAAAGGGGTACCTACGTGACTACTACTCAATGAAAGCCATGAGTATGGAGTCTCTAATGGGTTTCCTTAGGCAAAACATCACAAACACACAAACCTTCCTACGTTTCTGTTCTTAAAAGGAGCATGAACTTCATATGGTAAAGGTTTAGTCAACATATATAGATTCATCTGGAACACTCTGCAGTATTGCTTTGATAAATCTTAGAGGTACTACTATGTATTGAGAACAACAAATCCTTCTAATAAATCAGCAAACACAGAGGTGTCCTAAAGACTACTGATTCCCTGGGATTCAGAAAGTATGTCAGTTAATCAATTGCTGTATAACAAACCACACCAAAACATAATGGCTCAACAACCTTGATATATAGTTTCTCTTAGTGCAGTGGGTTGACCAGAGAGTTCTTCTGTCCTTGCCTGATGTCAGTCATGTGGCTGTGTTTGGTCTTCTGGTCCCATGCTTCAGGTCATCACTAGTTTACTTTTCTCCAAAGTCATGGATGTAACTAACATAGCCCTCATCTTACAAGGAGCCTGAGTTCTGTCTTAAATGTATTTAAGGAAAATAAGAGTTTGGAAAGTGTAAAACTTTCAAGAGGGGAGCAAAAGAAGTTTCAAATATTTTCTTACAAGATAGGTTTCTTGTGACAAACTAAGAATTTATAATTCAATACATTGAACACTCTTCTATCAAGCAGTTTCTCAATTTTTGTTACCTGTTGGTCCAAGGATTAAGGCAAAAGAAGTAAAGTTCTTCTTGTCTTTGGGTATACATCTGGTAATATTATCTCCATTATTCCTCTCATTGACCAAGCATGTTATGAACTGTTTAAGTCCAAGAGGAGTTAAACAATCTGTGTCAATTAGTCCGACTTAACTGGGAGTGAGGTTTTCACAACTGGGCTGTCATTCCAAAACTTGTCCTGTTAACCACAATCCATGCCACCAGTTTGTACCCCAGGTAAGGCATTTTTGATTATGTACCTTTTAATAAAACTTTTTTGGTTGCATGATCCATGTGAGTTTGATCTTTCAAACTGTGCCTGTCACGTTGGACTAAATTGCAGCATGGTGACAAGCAACCCCAAATATCTTAGTGGCTTTCAATAATAAAGGTTTGCTTCATTCTCACCAATGTCATTGTGGAGCACCTATGGTTTTCTACCATTTGTCTGCACTTTGGAAATCAAGTAAAAGAAAACAAGGACAGAAGAACCACTTAACAATTTTTATTAGGAAGAATTTTGTCACTTCCACTGATATGTTCTTGGTCAGAGCCAATTTTTTTTTCTAAGCTTGACTTGGACAGAGTGAGTAGGTAAATCTGCACATAGGGAAGAAAAATGAATATAATGTTTTAGCAACCCCCATGTTTCCTAAAAGTAGATTTTTTAAAAAAATCTGATTAAAAAAATGAATGTAATAAAATTACATTAAAATAATAATTAGCAGGAAATTAAAAACAATATCCTATCATCATCAAATAAAAACCATGCAATTTGTTTTATGCATAACAGAACAGATAATGTGATTTTTTCATTATTTTATTATTTTCATGCGAAAATTTAAATACTGAAGCCTTTGGGAATTCTTAGCCTCTTCTCTGGTTGGAATTCTTATATTTAATCACAAGATTAGTAACTCATCATTCTCTACTTTATGCAGTTACAGATCTTTTGATGCCATTACATAGAATAGGTAAATATTTGCTCACTTTTCATTTTCACATTATTCAATAAAGCTAAATAGACAAAAAGATTTTTTTCTTTTTTCTTTGACCTCTTCTCTATGGGTGCATGCTTCTGATATAATAGATATATACTTTGTGAGATACATATTACTATTGTATTTTATATGATTTACTTCCACTTTCCCTCCACTTCCACCTATTTCTCCTTCATCCTGAGATCCCTTCCCATCTCTTCATAGTCTATCTCTCTTTTTCATGTCAGTTATCTTTTATTTTGTTTTTTAAATTATTTATTCTTTGGGAGTCCTATATAAGAAAGACCAGATGATCTTTAGCATTCTATAAGACTTTCTTGGGGCCGGGGAGATGGCTCAGTGGAATAAGCACTTCTCTGGCAAGCTCAAGGGCCTGAGTTCAATCCTCGGTTCCACAAAAAAAAAAATAAAATAAAATAAAATAAATTCTTTTTAACTGGAGTTTACTAGGTACGCTACCACATTTGTGTTTTCGTAAGTAAAATATTTAACTATACAACTGTTACAAAATCTAATTACTATGAATGTCATATCTAACAATTATCAAAGAAAGAATGGCATTTTTTCCTACCATGCTGTTTTGATTATAAACTGAGGGAGAGTGGGTAGGGTCAAACCACAAAGTACCTTTGTCCATGAAGAGCACAAAAAATGAATCTTAATAATCTGATGAACCTAGAATAAAGATGAGAGAAATCAATAAGAAGTCTCCTTTGAGGCTGCCATTTCAAGGTTCCCTTGTTTTGAGGAGGGCTGCCCAATTGTACCTATTTGCTAAATCCTGATGATTTTCCAGATCAACTTTTGGCAGGCTTTTAGAGAGACTGAAGAATCCGCTAGAACAGCACATGGCTTGGGATCAGCTTGGATACTACTACAGCAGTGCTGCTTTGCCTGCCAGCACGGTAGCCTCTGGTTTGTAGACCCTTAAGAGTGGGATATTTTGTTTTGGTATACATTTTTTGTGAATAAATGATAATTGAGGAGTGCAAAATATATGATTGTGCAGCTTATTCCAATACTAGAATGAAACTAAGCCCTTTTTTCCATTTATTTTTATTTTATTAAAATACAAATATCAATCAGACAGTTTCAAAACACCTTAACCATACAGAGTCGATGAAGTAGTACATTGCAAACTGTTTTCATAACGTTTTGGTATTGTACAAGGTGCATACATGATATTATATTTACAGGTTTTTTTATAGCTGAATTATATCAAAAATTCAATAATTCTTTACCTAGTGGATGACCATAGCACTAAAAACCAACATAATATCCTGTCCAACCACCATTAGTGCAGATCTTGCCTATCATAGAATTATGTAGAAGCACAGCGTTATCTATCCCAACTGTACTGTCTATACACACACATCATGATTTTTTTCTTTCTATAACCCTTCCTTTGTCTACACCTGTCAAAAGTGGGCACTCCATTGACACTCAACTACCTTAGGTGCTTGAACTCGACACCACAATCCAACACAGTCCAGCATTCTGCAACTATAGGGAGTTATTCAAAGAAATTGTTGACCATATCCATTTACAGCTCAGCTTAATATTATGGGCTCACGATGTATACTTCATTTTCATACTTTTATGCTTTACTGCTGGATGGTTAAGACCTAGGTAGATCAAAACTTATATAGCAACACATGAACTTTATATTTCCTATGTGGTCATTGAAGTCTTCTCAGGGTTTATCTTGTAGTCCTGTACATTATTCTGTAGTTCCTTTGTCTGTGTCATCCATGTGGATGAGTCACGGCCAATGCTTGACCAGGTTGCTCTCTGTGAGAGCTTGAGAGAAAGTTTTCTCTTCATGTGACTCTCCCCAGGCACACTATAGAACTTCAATCTCTTTCCTCTGTGGCTCCACAATCTCCTTGCTCAGAAAATTTGGAGCTCACCTGAGTCGCATGATATTGCAGTACAGGTTCTCCTATGTCCTGAGTCTTCGCTGACCTTGAAAGGCTAGGTCCAAAATGTTGACTGGCCTTGTGGCTCTTCTATTTCTCCAACTCTGACTTGTGATCTTAGGTTGTTAACCATCCAGAAGAAAAGTTGTTTAGTATCCTGCAGCATATGCCATTCACTTTGCCTTATCTGACTCAATTGATTTTACTTGTTGTACATTTCCTTTTGTATTTCTGCTTTTCGCTTGTTATACTAGGGAGACTATACGATATTTACACATATGTGTCTTGTTTATTTCACTTATGAGTATATGTTCAAGTGGCATCCACTTCAGTATAAATGCTTCAAATTATCATTCTTTTTTTTTTTTTTTTTTTTTTTTTTTTTTTTTTTTTTTTTTTTTTTTTTTTTTTTTTTT
>PVKA01019532.1:0-41876 GCA_004027165.1 Ctenomys sociabilis | reverse complement strand
CGGAAAGTCGGCCAAGAAAGACAAAGACCCAGTGAACAAATCGGGGGGCAAGGCCAAAAAGAAGAAATGGTCCAAAGGCAAAGTTCGGGACAAGCTCAACAACCTGGTTCTGTTTGATAAAGCTACTTATGACAAACTCTGTAAGGAAGTTCCCAACTATAAACTTATAACGCCTGCTGTGGTCTCTGAGAGACTGAAGCTCCATGGATCACTGGCCAGAGCAGCTCTTCAGGAGCTCCTTAGTAAAGGGCTTATCAAGCTGGTCTCAAAGGATAGAGCTCAAGTTATTTATACCAGAAATACCAAGGGTGGAGATGCCCCTGCCGCTGGTGAAGATGCATGATGAATAGGCTCAACCAGATGTACATTTGGAAAAAATAAAATTTTATTATTAAAAAAATAAATAAATAAATAAACCAATACAATTTAGTAGTACTATTATCTTAGCTATCATGTATACATATTTTTTCCTTTCTTTTCTCTTTTCCCTAACAGTTCCTTTCTCTTGTACAATATTTATCGCACCTTTCAGATTTTATTTACTCTTTCAGTTTCCTACACTAGGCATATTTATTCTTCGAGTTTCTTAAACTAAGGAGACAAAGTGATGTTTACACACGTGGATCTGATTTATTTCACTTATGAGTATGGTCTCTAGTTGCATCCATTCACTAATAAATGACTTGAGTTATCTTTCAGTATAGCTGAGTAATACTCTATTGTATAAAAAATATCACATCTTTTTTACTCATTCTTCAGAGGGAGATAAGGAAACTGAACATTCCTTATTGTCCAATTAATGAAACACACTGATTATCCAACTTTTATCCTGTTCTTATTCCATGGCCAAAAGAAGGAGATATAGAACCTGAATGCTGAGTTCAGGATTGTCCCACTTCTCATGTATTTGTAAAGTTGCTGTTTTAGCGTCAAGCTATAGATATCTGCAGTGACATAGATCTTTTCAATGACTGCATCACTTTGCTTAAAGAGGGCTTAAAATGAAAACAATGGCATAAAATGTCCGAGTTATGATGACATATTTATGTTTAGTGCTAGATATAAATTCTTGTGATGCTTGGTAATTAGTCTGTGAAGTTACCTCCTCATTTTCCTCCCTCTTCCTCCTCCTTTCTCTACTTTTCATTCTCCTCCCTTTGTTCTTTTTCCTTTCTTTCTTTCTCTTCTTCCTCTTCTCCTTCTCTTTTATCTCTGTCTCTCTCTGTCTCTGTCTCTCTGCTTCTGTCTCAATCTGTCTCCTCTCTCTCACACATGCACACACACACAATTACATTATGCATCTCCTGCCAAGAGTATGAGACTTATTTGTCTCACCTCCTTCTATGAATCTGTGATTAGTTCTCTCTCTGATGTCCCAGCCACTTTTCAATTCTGGGTGTAACATTTTTTTGCTCTAAATTTCAAATGGTTCCTAAGATGCTGAACACTCCTTATGGGAATGTTCAGGAACTATGCTCCAGCCTGGGATGCCTCAATATTCTTGGTTTTTTTTTTTTTTTTTTTCCTATCTGCTACTAAACCTTAAATACTCCACAAGAATGATGAGAATAAGAATTAACTTTTGAAGTGCCCTTTTTTATTTGTGTGGCCCTATGCTTAAGCGCTGGACAGCTGTGTATGAAAGTTGTGAGTGTCATTTTTAAGGCATGTCATTCTTCTGTAGCTTTTTGACTCAAAGCCTTATGTCCTCTCCTGCTCATTGTCCTTTGTCTTGCTAGTTGGAGGGAGATGTTGTGAAGGACCACTCAGTTCTACGTGGAGGCAAAGGGGAAGTAATGACTACTTGGCCTTGTGAAGCTGTGATGGCACTTTGGATTGTTTTTGCTCAGACTGAGAATAACAAAACTTTATTTGTGTAAGTTCCTCGCAGTTGAAGCAGGCACACTTACTCTAGATCATCCAAGCATTGAGATGCTAAGTCTGCATCCCTAGTTCCCACACATACACTTGGAGATAAGAGCTAAGAGGCTTTAAGAAGTGTCATGAAATGTCAAGGCAAAAAGGCCTGGAAAATGTGTCTCCATAGTAAGCAATTAATATTTCAGACCTTAGATGTCTTTTGGGTTAAAAATTGAGTAAGAACGATATGTTTCTCAGTTGTTGTAGAGTCTAATAATCCTATGCACGTAAAGTTACTGACATCTAATTAAAGTTCAACAAATGTCTATAGCTACTGCTGCAAAGTCAGAAGTCAGACCCTCTGAGGAAATGGGAAGATAGACCACAGGATGGGAATAGCCCCATCTTCCTCCCTTGTTTCTGCAGCCTACACCCTAGATGACTTGTGAGTGGTGTGAACCAGTTGTGGCTGCCAGAGGACAAGAAGGAGCCAGACAACAATGGGATTTGCTCGTCATATTCGGTTGTTCCTTGTGCCCTTCTGGGTTTCAGTGGATCAAGGACAGAACACATCTTCCTGTGGCTGATAGGCATCTGAATTTTCTCTGCTACGGTCATTCACTACCTAGGCCTGCCCTCACCTGGCTGGTCTCAGTGAAGTAAGGTTCCAGCACACAGCTACCATGTGCTGCAGCTGTTGATAAAGCAGGCTGCTCTCTGGGAGCAAAGAAATGTTGTAACCCCTCCTAAGGCCATGGCATCACCAGCGGGCCAAATACCGCCAAATACCAGGGTCAAGGGGAAGTTTTTGTATCCAGATCTACATTCAGATGTGAGATGCAATTCCAAGTCATTTCAAAGCTTTGAGTTACTTGCAGCTTCAAGGCCTGCCAGCCAGAGCCAGTGCATGGGATGTAATCCCAGGAGTAATCTGCTGCAGAAGGGGGCAGGAATGTATGTTATATAAAGGAACACTTGCCTTATGACTTCCTCCTGGTGAGTGAAATGCCTGCATTGCCAGTCACCAGCTGCCCTCCAAAATGCAGAGCCTGCGGTGGCCTATGGCAATATGGCCTTCACATGGACATAGTCTCCAGCCAACTTGATGATGAGAAGTGCCCCTATTTGGGAAGGACATTTGCCCTACAATGCTGATGATCATAGTACCTAGCACACACCTCCTTGTCTGAGGCTTTGGCCCATGAAAATACCAAAGAGCCATAGGGAGAAAATTAAATGGGTAGAGAAAAGATCATCTAAGCCACAGCTATTCAGAAGAGCATAGGTGTGTTGATTCATTTGTGTTGCATGTTCTAGCAAGCAGCTATGATACAGGAGAGGAGGGAAACAGTTTGGGTCAGCTGCCACTTAGCTTCTGCTTAGCTTCTCAGTGTAGACCAACACTTCTGTCCCTCCTCTATCCATATGCACTCATGTTTCTCACCTCCTGGTAGGGATATTCAGTATCTCACCACAAAACTTCATCACATTCTTGTCCTAGCATGGTGGAGCTCAGAGTATTTACACCTTCACTAGAGAGGTCAAGTTCAGTGAATATCATGGCCCAGCAGCTGATCTTGACATCCAGTGTCCAAATACAACACCACTTCCATGGAAAGAAAAACTCCATTCTGAGTTCTAACATGAACTTCTAAGTGACACTGAAGAACATCTATGTCATGTTTATGACTGCCTGAAAATTGACAAATACCCAAAATAGCTTTGGACAGAACAGAGGATAGCATATAGAAAAAGACCAAGGGGAGAGAAGTTATAAGACTTCATTTTAAGTTTATTCAATGCCAAATTTACTCCTCCTCTGCCATGTAATGAGGAGCAACTCCACACAAAAATGCAGAGAGGCCAAGTGGGGGCACTGAGCCTCTGGCAGCCTGTCCCTCCAGGGGGAAGCAGACATGTGCCCTCCCCAGATGTAGTTGTGCCCAAAAAGCCAGAGGCAAAGTTGAATCATCAGGGAAAAGAGAAACAGACAGCCCAGTTGCACAAACCTCTGTTCTCCATCTGCACCAAGCTGTTTCATTTTATGTGGTTGCTCAGTACTTAAAGGATGAAAGCCTAATTTCAAGTAAATCATGACATTTATTGCAGTTTTGAGTAATGACCAATTGTGTCTCATCTCAAGTCTAGCTCTCTCCAAGGAAAGGCTCAAGAGCAATAAGCTTCAGAAGCCTTGGGTACACAGTTCCATAGCCAGTTACTGTTTGGACAAAGCACAAAGTGTGTTTATACTCTGAGAGTCTCATGGGACTGGACTCTGAGAATCCACTTTGCGAAAGGGGACTCTTTCTCTGAGGTTCTCAATCTGTCTGGGCAGAGATAGTTATCCTTGCTTTGTTTCCAAGGGTCTTTGGGGTAATGACGAGGGTTGTGTGAACTGTCAAACGATTTCTGTGTGCATGGATTTGGTGAAAATAAAAGCCCGTATGAGCAAAGGTAGGTTTTACCCAGTACTCAGACAGTAGGAGACAGCACTGTCTGGAGTGGAGTGTCCCAGATGGGGAAAAGTTTGCCATGAGATTCAGGCCTCCCCTGGAGCAGCGTGGTCTCACAGGAGGGGGGCGTTGTTCATACCTGCATCTATCTTCACTCAAAAATACAGTATTTTTGTTGTATGGGGCCTCATCATTCTTCATTCTGGTAACCACCAAAAATCTTCCCATTCTTCTTTTCTCTCTACATGTGCAAGGTATGGCCCCAAGATCACCAGCTTCCTACTCTGTCATGAGGAGCTCCTTGGTCAATGAAGCGGATCAATAAAACACAAAAAGACATTTCCTTTAAGTACCCTCCCCCCCAGCAGATGCCGTTTCAGAGGAAGGTAGAGGAACTGAACTAAAGGGACATGTTTTGTTTACAGGATCTCATCTTGCTGCATCCAGTAGATCTGGGGTCTAGGGGTTTCCAGACCCATCCCCACTGTGCTTGCTTTTCTCTCCAATATAAAAAAAGGATGAGAAGTCAGAGAAGACCACTGTAAAATAAAAGTGACTTCACTGTAGATATTGCAAGCGGAAGCATTGCAAAAGCTGTTCCAAGGAGTGGGTAGCCCAGAGATGGATCACTGCCAAATCTGAGGACCCAGCCCTTTGTACAGGGTAGAAGTCCTAACTCTACCTGCACTGAGGGACAGCACTTGATTTATTTGATATTTGGTTTTTTAAGCTAGTAATGGAATTTGGGTAGGCAGAGCAACCTGCACAAGGAAGTACTAGTGTAGAAGACAGATGTAGAATCAAAAGCATGACCTGTCAATATTAGAAAAATACCCACAAAACTTCTTGAGAGCTGCCTGAAAACTGCTTGTCTTTATAGCTATAGAGGGCTGCATTTCATACCCTCTAAAAAGATGTCAGGCCTTTATTTTAACCCTCTCTAATGGTCCTTTCTATCTTTACAATCTACAGTCAGGGTGAGCCACCTTATAGAAAAGTACATTTTCTAACATGTCTATTCTGAGGCTCAAATATATATATGGATTACCATGCTATTATAAGCTGAGTTCTCTGCTATAAACATCATAGGAAAATAGAATTCAAAGAGAACAACATCTGACAGCAGCCCCCATCTTGCCCAAGGAAGTTACAGACTACAGCAGAGGCAGGTGACTGTGACAGCAGAACTTGTATGCAATGAATGGGAAGGTAGCATCCCACCTTGGGAGAGGAGTAAGAATTGGGGCTGAGCAGCCTTTGGCTACAACAGCAAAAGTAGAAGACAAGACCACTTTACAGCATCCCACCTCACCCTGCAACAAATGACCTGAGGGAACAGATTCTCCAGTGGAACAATATGCTTAAGTAAATGCAAAGGAATTGAAATTATATTGTGCCATATTATCTGACTGTAGTACAATAAAATTAGAAATGAATGGCAAAAGAAACTGCAAAATTTCCACAAACATATGGAACTTAGATACCACCTTACTAAACAACCAATGGGTTACAGATGAAACTAAAGAGGAAATTAAACTGTGTCTACAATTAAAATAAAATGCAGAAGTAACACACCATAACCTGTCAAACACAATGAAACTAGTCCTAAGGGAGAAATTTATAGTGGTGTATTCTCACATCAGGAAAACAGAACAAGCATGAATCAACAACTTAATGTTGCATGTCAAGCTTCTAGAAAAATAATACTATATAAAGCTCATAGAAGAGAGAAAATTATAAAGAACAAAGAAGAGATTAACACAATTGAGGAAATATAAAGAAATACTTGAAGAATTGGTTCTTTGAAAGAATAAATAAAATTAATGAACCCTTTGCCATAGGCACACTCTACATCACTGATCACCTTCCTAAAGAGAGTCACATGGAGAGAAAACATTCTCTCAGGCTTTAAAAGAGAGCAAATTGGTCAAGCAATGGCCATGAGTCATCCACATGGCTGACACTGACAAAAGGTCTGCAAACTGTGGGGACAGGGTTTCAGAGTAAATCCTGAGGGGATTTGACTGACCTTGGCAGATAAATAAAAGTTGTATTTCTTGTTACATAGCTCTTGCTTTATATTGGTCTTAACTTTCCAGCAGAAAATTATAAAAAGGAGATATCAAAAGTAAAGCCATATTAATATGCTGAGCTATAAAATGTTCAAGTCAATAACTTCTGACATTGCCAGTCCTATGGAAAACCCATTACTGTTATGGACTACTGTGAGCTATATTGGAATATTTCACTGAATTCAAGCACTTACAATATTTCAATGAGAATGGAATACCCTTCTCTGAGAAAATTAAAGAAAAATGGCACACAAATTAATGACCATTTTCTATCTGTAATTCAAAATAGTTAAGATAGACATACAGATACTTTCTCTTAATTCAATGAATAGAAAGATTTGTTCTAGCCGGGCGTGGTGGCGCATGCCTGTAATCCCAACACTAGGGAGGCTGAGGCAGGAGAATTGTTGTGAGTTCGAGACCAGCCTGAGCTACAAAGTGAGCTTCAGACCAGCCTGAATTGCACAGTGAGACCCTGTCTCAAAAAAGACAAAAAAAAAAAAAAAAAAAAAAAAAAAAAAAAAAAAAAAAAAAAAAAAAAAAAAAAAAAAAAAAAAAAAAAAAAAAAAAAAAAAAAGAAAGATTTGTTCTAATAGTTTTTGTGGACATGATTTTATGTCTGCTTCTTATACTATGAATAACCACTAAGACAACAATATTAAATGTATTAATTATTGAAATTGTCCTACTAATCAGTTTGAAACTTTCTCACTGCTATTTATTTCTCATTAAAATTATTAAAAAATAAAAATAAAATATAGACCCTTAGCCAACTTTACAAAAAATGGGAAAATAATATCTTGAATTCATGCATTGACATATAAAAGAGTTAAAATCACTACAGGTTCTGATTCAGAATATCAATAGCTACTATGAAAGTCTTTACTCCAATCAGATGTAAACCACAGAAGAAATGAACAGAATCCTAGAAATGTATGAATTAAAGCTGAATCAAGAACATACAAAAATTCTAAATAACCCAATATCAGTCAATGAAATAGAAAATATAATGAAAAACCTACCAACAAAGAAATTCCCAGGTTGTGATGGATTTGCTGTTGAATTCTACAAGAACTATAGAGAAGATTCAATGTCAGTACACCTCAAACTCTTTAATAAAATGTAAATGTAAACACTTTCTTACTCATTCCTAGAGCTAAGTTTTACCATGATATCAAAACCAGAAAAAGATCCAACCAAAAAAAGAGAACGACAGGCCAATCTCCCTAATGACCATAGAAAATATCTGTGACAAACCAAGAGTCAATATTATACTAAGTGGATAAAAACAGAACTTTCACTCTAAAATCAGGTATAGCACAAGGATATCCACTAATACCACTGTAATTTAATATAGTTTTGGAAACATTAACCAGAGTAATTAGACAAAAGAGAAAAACAAAAGGAAGGATAGGAAAGGAAGAAGTAAAAGTATCATTATTTGAAAATTACATGGTACTCTGCACAGAAGACTCCAAAATTTCCACCAAAAGACTTCTAGATTTAATAATCAAATTCAGTAGCATAGCTAGATACAAAGCCAACAATCAAGAATCAATAGCATTCTTCTACACAAGCAAGATCTCACTGAGAGAAATTAGAGAAACTGTACCCTTCATAATAGCATCCAAAAAAATGAAATGCTTAAGAATCAATCTAATGAAGGAAGTAAAAGACTTATATATTGAAAATTATAGTACTCTGAAAAATGGGATCAAATAGCATATTAGAAAATATAGATAATTTTTGCTCATGAATAAGAACAAACAGTGTAAAAGTACCTACATTCTCAAAATTATTATATGTATCTGATGCAATCCCAGTATCAAAATATCATGAGCAGACCTCATAGAACTAGAGAAAACATTCATAAAATTTGCTTGGGAACAGAAGAGACCTAGAATAGCAAAGGCAATCCAGGGCAACAAAGGCATGGCAGGAAGCACCACAATCCCTGACTGAAAATTATGCTTCAAAGTTACTGTGATAGAAGTGGCATGGTACTAGAAAAAAATGAGAACCTGAGATCCAGTGGAACAAATGAAACGATGCAGACACAAATCCAAATTTATTATTGACAAAGGGGTCAAACGTGTTCACTGGAAGAAAGGACTGCAGAAAAACTGGCTCTGTACATGCTGAAGACTAAACCTAGACCTATGTTTATCACTATATATTAAACTAAAGTCAAAGTGGATCAAGTTCTAAATATTAAAACAGAAACACTAAATTTACTAGGAGAGAAAATAGGTGGAAATCTTGAAGACATAGGTGTAGGTAAAGAATTTGTGAACAAAACCTAGAATGCACATGAAATACTTCAAAAAATCAACAACTGGGATCTCATTTCATTAAAAAGGTTTTGTATGTCAAAAGAAATCACCAAGAGATTGAAATGATAAGGACTTATATCTAAAAACATAAAGAACTGAAATAAATTCAGACTCCCTACCCCCCCCCACACCAATTCAAAGATCCAATCCAAAAATGGGCATCTGAGATGAATACACACTTCTCAGAGAAAGAAATACAAATGGCAGTTAACTATATGAAAAAATGTTCAACGTCACTGTCATTTGAGAAATACAAAGTAAAACAATGTTGAGATTCCATCTCATCCTGGAATGAATTGTTATCATCAAGAAATCAACTAATGAAATATGCTGACAAGGCTGTGGGGTAAAGAAACACATCTCCACTGTTAATGGGAGTGCAGACTGGTACAACTACTATGAAAATCAGTGTGGAGATTCCTGGAAAAACTAGTATTAGAGGTGCCATTCCAACGAGATATTCCCTTTCTTAGTTTCTTCCAAGAAGAATTAAAAACAGCATATCACAGCAATATATGTACATCTATATTTATAGCAGCAACATTTATAAAGTTAAATCTTAGAAACAGCTCAAATGCTTATCAACCAATAAATAAATACTTAGCCATAAAGAAAAACTTGAGACTTTCATAGGTAGATGGATGCAACTAGAGACCATACTCATAAGTAAGATAAGTCAGATTCACATGTGTAAATATTGTATTGCCTCCCTGGTGTGAGAAATTAAAAGAGTAAATAAGGTCTGAAATGTATAATAGATATTACAAATTGGGAAGAAATTGTTCAAAAGGAAAAGGGAACCAGGATGGGTGAAAGGGGAAAGAACAGTAGGGAAAAGGCAAAAAATGCAACTCAGTTATCCTATTAGTGTCTCTTAACTTATTAAATAATGAAGGTTTGTGCTAACATGGGCTGGAGAAATGTTTATGCCCATGTCTTGTACTCTGAGCAACTACTTTAAAGATAACAACATACAGTGCATTAACTATTATCACTCCCCTATTATTTTGTTATGAAATTTTATTTAACCTTTGTTCCATGAAAAACTCCCAAAAGACTACCATCTGAATGGCTGTTCTCCTAACCATCACCTTGCTTTGAGCAGAGCTCAAAGCTGAGGCCATTAAGCCCTAGGAAGCCCTTTGAACACCCTTTAGGGTTTCACTAAGTAGTACACATAGTTAAAGCCAACTTTCAGAAAAAAACAAAAATCCCACACAGGCTTCAGATGCCCCTCCAGACAGTAAGGTGGACCATGTGGAAAAGCAAGAGTGGATGGCTCTGTTCTTTCTCTGGCAGAAGAAGTTACTTTATCAGTAAGGTATTCTGGGAGGAGGTCTGAGAGCCAAGGGCACTGTAGATTTGTCGAATAATGTGCCAAAGTATTGGAATTGGAATATTAGACAAATGCTTTTGGATCCTAAAAGTTGCATTTATGTATGGTGTTGCTTACCCTAGTTACATTGCTTTTTCCTTGTCTGGAAAATGATGGCTAAATGTATGACCAAAAAAGATAAGATGAGGCAAAGGAAGCATTTTCCTAGACTTATCTAGACACTCCCAAGGGTTGCTGCCCAATGCCATTGAGCCCTTCCCTCCCTCTCCTCCAGCACTTCTTACTTTGTCCAGGTATAAGTATTTCTATGATAATTTAGAAGGAAGATTCACTGAGCACCTCCTGTGATAGGATGTACACTTGGTTAAAAAACAAAATAAAATCATAATATTTTATGATCATTAAAATTATAATCTTTAATTTTTAAAAGTTATAATCTTTTATAATCTTTTTCTTTAACAGTAATATAGGCTGAATACAAGATTGTCACACTGAGCTATATCCAAGCCCCCCCCCAACTTTTAAATTTTGAAACAAGGTCTCACTAAGTTCATAAATTTCCCAGGCTAGAATAAAATTTATGATCTTCCTGACTCAGCCTCCAGAGTGCTGAGATTGCCGGCCTATATCCCTATGCCCAGTGACAATTATAATCTTGTAAGGAAGATAAAATGTGTACACTGATGTACACTGATGGAATGTACAACCAGATGATTAATGTTGTTGGCCCCAGAGTGGAGCCCTAGTCCCCCAGGTATTCAGTCAGAGGCAGGTTAGCAAATGTACACAATGGATAAATTCAAATCATTGCTAGAGTGGAAATTACTCGGAAGCCCACAAATGTAACTGGCCACATCTGTGCAATATCCTTTTTAGAAAACAATGACTGATGAAGAGCTCTTACCCCTCATCAATCACTTTTGCATATTATACCTATCAGAATAAAACACAGCCACTTCCATATGTTATAAGAGATATGTAAATAAAGCCTAAATGGCCCAGTTAAGATTTGTGATCATTATGTATATGAATTGTCCCGAAACTGAGGGATACAGTGGTCACATTCAGATAATGAGGAAATATTGAATTCAATCTCTGACTGTCTTTGGCTCTGTCTCTGCCAGTCTCTGTGTGTCTGTGTGTCTGTTTCTCTCTCTCTCTCTCTCTCTCTCTCTCTCTCTCTCTCTCTCTCTCTCTCTCTCTCTCTTTCTCTCTCTTTCATAAAGCAACTACTCTACTGATACAGGAATTGCTGGAATTTACCTGTACCCAAACTGATGAAGAGTAAAACCTTCTTGTTTTAGATTACTTCTATATGAATTGTGGTTAGTAGAAACTAACAACTTAGGCTGGGGAAAATAAGAGACTACTTTGGTAGCAATTTAAGTTCTATTAAGAGTTATTATTTTTGATGGCTAGTATCCTCAAATAGATTTCTGATAACCTAGGTTACATCCCCCAAAAAACAGCTTGGCTACCAGCTGGGATTGCTGAAATGAAACATGACTAGAGGAAAAAATTCATGCTAAAGTTTTGTTATAGGGTATGTGTGGAATTTGTAAGTATTATCCTAGAAAATAAAAATAGTTGGTCTAAATCACATCTCATATTTTATATTTTGCTCTCATTTTTTGGTTTTGCCCTAACATTTTTAATTAAGGAAATAATGTTAGGAAAAAGACACTTATTTGAGAATTTCAAAAGTTATTTAAATGACAAACAGTCCAACTATAAAAAAACACAAATTACATAAATGAAGCCACAATTTACATGTTGCGTATTTCCTTCCAGTCTCTTTGCTGTACATTTTTTATGAAATTGAGACCATATTGTACATTTGCTTTCTAGATGCTACTTTCTTACATTTAGTACTATAATGCAGGCATTTCTCCAGGATGTCAAAATCTTGTTACACATTAGAGAACACAAAAGGCTCCTGTTGAGAATGAAGGGATTGATTTAAATGGGTTTAATAACTTCACGTCTGAAATTCAGGAAATGTCAAGGGAGGCTTAGTGTGTGACACATCTAATGAGCCAACAGGTAGAGCTTCAGCCACAACATGCACTAACGATAAACAGTGTAGACTCAGGATGAGATTTCTCTGAAAGATAGACATAGGAACTGAAAGAAAAATACCCTGCTATAGTAGTGTTTGTAAGACTTGAATTTCAAATTTTTTTAAATTTTATGTATTTGGTACAGGGTCTCACTACACACTCATAGTGAACCTCCTGTTTTCTTCCTTCCAAGCACTGGGATTACAGGCATGTTCCGCCACCCCCACACTCGGTCGCCAGCTCATCGTGCCTAAAGGTGGGGCAGACATGGCATGCAGTACCCTGAATCAAGCCAAAGCGTCTGCACTTGCCTAAGCTGGCACTTAGTCTGCTGAGCTATCTCACTGGCCCAAGACTGGAATTTTAGAACTGACTTCCAGAGCTCAAGACTTGACATTATTCAATATACATTCAACTAGATCTGTACCAAAATGATGACTGACAGTAGCCTCAGAGAATGAGTTTGCAGATAGTCCAAATACTTTGACTTTATCTAATGTGTTTTCCTCCACTTCTCTCTGCTCCTTCTACCTGTGCTTCCCCACATCCACCATTGGTATAGAAACAGGGACAGGAGATAAAGGAAAAAATTGTCAGTCACAATTCCCAAAATAGTGAGTCTTAGATGGACAATGAGCATTGATACTCTATTTAGCTGTAATGTGGTCAAAAATTAGTAACATTATGTGATTATCATGACCTTAATGGTTGCTTTCTAAGTACTAAAGATAAATCCAACTGCCTTTGTCTCACTTATTTATTCATTCAACAAGCATCAGTGAAATTTCCAGGAATTGATTATATATTCTAAAGACACATAATGAACAAACAGATAAAAATGCAGTTTACATCTAGGGGGACAGCAGCAATGGACAACGTAGACATGAGTTATTCATACAAGGATAAGTAATTAAAGGAGTGAACAGGGGGAGGTAAGCTATATGACTGTCTCAATTTGTTTTCTTTTCTTTTCTAGGGAGGGGTTGACAGGCTGTTAAGGGTCTCACTACTAAGTCAGACTCATAGTGATCCTCCTGTTTTCAGCCTCTCAAGTACTGGCATCACCATGCCCAGTCTCAATTGACTTCTCAGCATGCCTTGGGGCAGGGCTTGCACACCAGGGATCAAACTCCCAGCCCCTGAGCTTAGTTTGTTTTCAGCTTACCATCATAGAATACTTGAAACCTGTTAATTTACAAAAAAGCCAAATTTATTTGTCTTATTGTGGGAAAAACCCAGAAGCATTGCTCTGATACCTATCAGGGCCTTCACTTTGTGTGGTCCACTGGAAAAAAGCAGAAAGGTACACAGGCCATACCGCATGAGAAGGGGGCTGAACCTTCTCCTTGCCTCCGGGTTCTACACCTGTGGTAGGAGCCCATTACCACCAAGATGGCAGGAATGATTCACAAAATCAGAGCCTCTTTTTCCTACATATCTCTTAATACAGTCACCACAGCAGGAACTCTCCACATGAGATGTCCAGGGACAGTCACACCATAGAAGGAATAGTCAGTGCATGAGTGAGGGATCCATGTGAGAAAGAGCAGAGAAGTAAGTCACAGTTCCATTGGGAGAGAGAAGCTCCTGCACAGAGGTGCCCTTGAAGAGATGCCCCATGGCTAGAGCCTGTGCATGCTGTTGAGTTACAGAGAGCTGGTCCTTGTGACCAGCATGGAGAATGCGGGGAATCATACTTAGCAGCAAGAGGAGCAGGAATGATGCCACAGTATGGACCTTAAACATCCCCCTAGGACCTGTGTGCAGGGTGGCCCTATAGGGAAGTGGTGGAACTCTTTAGCAGTTGGTCTAATGGGAGGTCTTAAGTTATTTGAGGGTGCTGCCTTTGAGGGACTGTGGGGGCCCCAGACCACCCTTCCCCATCTCTTGTTCACCTGTGCATTGCCACCAGGATATATAGCCTTATTGCAGGAGGAGCATAAACGATCATGAACTACAACATCCACAAATCATCTTTTTTTCTTTTTAAGTTATATCTCAAGAAGTTGTTACAGGGATAGAAAGCCCCTGAGCACAGTAGGGAAACAGCTCACCCAGACTTGCTGACATCAAGGTACTGATAGAAACAAGAGGAACTGAGCAGAGGAGTGATGTGATCTGACTTTAGTTTAAATAGGACCTTTCAGGCTGCACAAAGAATAAGCTCAAAGGAAGTGAAGACATGGGCTAGAAGAGGCAAATTCAATAGGCCTGAGTCTTGACACACTGTACATCATTAGGGAAAACGTAAATGTGATGTCAATCCCTTCCAGCAACAGGCAGAGGACAGGATTCTGGCTTTTCCTTCACACTTGATCTCAAAAGTGTCATTGGGGTTTCTGTTGAAGTTTATTGTCAAAGAAAAGACACCTTTCACTCAGGAAATTAATACAGTTCTTGATCTGTCTTTATTAGAAAGTTAATTCTTCTCTAATCTATCAGTGAACACTTTCTGATTCTCCCCTAGGGAAGAGATTCTTGAGAGACTTGGTAACTCCAAGAAGTCAAGAAGAAATATTAAGATTTCTTTTTTCTGTGTTATCCTGAACCAAGCATGGATTATACCAGGCAGTGATGCAGATGTCACTGGAAAAGATCAGATGTGAGGACATGAGGAACTTTGACTCTCAGAACCACCTGTACCCCCATCTCCCTAGTGTGGCTGTTAGTCATGGCTGTATTACCTCAAATGGGAGGGCCAGACATTGACCTTGGGGGGTTCTGTGTAGGAAACTAGGGAGAATGTGAGAAAAGAGATTCTTACACTTCCATGTGAGTGGAGAAATGAGAGCATTCCTATATGCTGAGTCACTTTACTTACACTCCTCACTGAGAATGCTAGCAGCAGCAGTGGTACAATATTAATAGGTACTGGGCACCTGTGATGAAGCACTAGCCTTTCTCTGAAGTGCATGCTCCAAAGTAGTACCTGAAAATATGGTATAATGTGCCCCCACAGAGCTGTCAAGCTTAGGAAGACCTACAGTGCTTTATGCACAGGACATTAATGTTTCTTCGTTGAAGGAGTTCAATGCATAGTCAGAAAATAGAAGGCAACTGGTACTGCTTTTTGGAGATCAGCCTCCTGGGTTTTTCACTGACATAGATTATGAGCCCTGCCTACCTAAAAGTCCAGGGAGAAACCAAGACAGAAGCTCAGACAGACCTTGGATCAAACCCCACCCGCCACCTGCCAGGAGTGAGACCTTGGGCAAGTTTCTCAGCACTTTCACATCTCCTATCCTCCTATTCTTCCTTCATTAAATGTGGACTACATCACCTGCCTCTAGCAGCAGTGCATGGGGTTTGAATCACATGGGGAGCAGCCAGCCTATGGTAGTCACATAAGGAAGGTCACTTCCCACTTCTCCATATACTAATAAATAATTAAGGCTTCCATATACTAGTAAATAATGTCAGTAATATCAGCTTGCTTAGAATGGGAAAACAAAGCAGGAGCTGACCTTGGGGAACGTACTTCCTTACACCGCTTCTCTTGTGCCTGCAGAGTCCACAGAAGGAGGTCTCATCTAAGAAGATTATAGTTGCATTCTTCCTGTTCACACTTTTTGGCCCACAGCCAATCTTCAATGGTTACATGGTCTTGGGCAAGCAGAGGCTGTGGCTACCACTCTTACTGATTGGCCATGTGGATAGCTGGGTGGAACAAAATAGCTTTTGTTTTTCTAAGCATCTTAGTAAGCTGTGCAGTGTGTGGAGGAAGGCCTATAAGTTAACATGCAGTAAGAATTTAAGAGTTAGAGTGACCTGTGAAGAAGTTATGCTTCAGAGATAGAAAGCAAAAAGGAAGAAGGGCCTATCAAGCCTGATGAAGGCCTTAGAGCACAGTGGCAAATCAGAACTCGGGAGATCGGGCAGAAGTTAAATTGTCTCTGCTCAGGCAAGGGCAGTGACTCTTCAAAGAGCAATGGCTGAGCCCCATCTTGCAGAGCCTTCTATTATTTCAGGCTCTATAAATTTTATTCTGTACCACATGAGTCTTAGAAGGTTTCTGGAGTGGGATGGAAGAAGCCAACACAAGAAAATCTGAAGTGGTCTTACCAAGCATGGTGCTATGTGGGCTTAGCAGTAGATCAAGATCTCTCCCTAGAAGTCCTCTGAAACATAAGGAGGAAGGGTCATATGGGGTGTGGTGGGCAGTTGAATCATCCAGTTATGGTGATAAATAGTCACCCAAGAAATGTGAGACATGTGAATATTTTCTCTAACTGCACTTGATCAAAACAGAAAAATTGTTTACAGATGTTCTTTCTGTATATCTGCCTGCTGTCATTCAAGTTTGTGGTGCCCATCTGGAGACTTAGGAGGCCTTGGTAGTTTATATGACTGTCTCAGTGACTTTGGGACTTGGAAAGTTGAAGTAAGGAATGTATCTGTGTAGTTACAGGCAAATGTCTTCACTGCTCTGTTATGAACAGGATTACAGGTCTTTAAAGTGGGGGGTGGTGAGTCATTACCATAGTCTGCAAGCTCCTGAAGTTGTTCCATGCTGAGACTTGCAATTCTAGAACCAAACCAGCCTTCAATTCTAGGTAAAAATGTTCAACCCAGTGCTCATGACCTTTCCTTCAGTTCACCCTATTCCATATTGCAGGAAAAGTCTGTAAGCCAAAAATTTTCCCTAACCACAAGGAAAACATTCCTGGGCAAAAGTAAGGTGCTGGTGAAGATTGGGGAAAAAGGGAAAGAAGTATTCCAAAAACTTGCAGAGTTCATGTCAAGGTAAATGTGTGCTTCTTCAAACTCAGACTCCATTTCTGGCAGCTGGAACCCAAATCTAGGTGCTTCTTGTCATCAAGAGCTTCATCAGATGTGAACTTCTTAAAACACTACTCATATGGGAGATATACAGCCAGGAGTATAAATGATGAGGGAGTATGTGCTTCATGGATTTCTGTCTAAAACTTTACTGGCATATACATGAGGCATAGGTGTCAGGAATATTTTTAAAGTTTTCTTAGGCTCATGCTCACCACTGACACATACATTTTTGAGAAGGAAGTACCATATTTTGTTCAAATGTTATATCCTTCTGTTTCCAGAGGGGGAAATGTAAAAGGATATAAAGAAAGCAGAAGATTCTATTTGAGCTTCTTTGGCAGAGAAATAGGGACAAAAAGAGCTGGATAATATATTCCCTCTCACAAAGTGGGCTAGAGGATGGATTCCTTAAGAAAACATACAGGCTACTAACCCTGCTCAGAAACAAAGACTGATATAAACAAGCCATGAGTTAGAGTTTCAGAATCAAGTCAATTATATTTATGGTTGTGCATTTGTCAAGATAAATAGCTAATGGTAATCCAATAAGTAGATAAAGGCAATAAAATGCACTGATGTAGGGCAGAAGTCAGACTCACTGATGGGGACAGTGTTTCACATTTGTGGCCCTAAAGGTTCTCATCAAATGTCTTAAGACAAGGATGAAGGCCAGGTCAGTGGGAGGGGTGGGTAGAGAGTGGGGAAAGAAGCCACATTTGTTTGTAGCTCTTCAAAAATAATAGAGCACAGTTCTAGTTTATGACAGCTAAAGTAATAATTTTTTAAAGGAGAAATTTATAGCAATACAGAAAAGAGAAATATTTCTCCCTTTAGGATATTTGGGAAGAGAAAACCTAGGTCAAGATCTAGGAATCTTTAGGGGAATATTATATCTAGGCAGCAGAATAAGCACCAAACACACTTTCAAACTATAACCTAAAATAGAAATCCTAGCAATTGTTTAGCTCCTAAAATTTGCCAGAGCCTGATTCTAACAGACTCCTCTAGATCTGCATCTGCTGTGTTGTGGATGAGTACATAGAAACAGTGACAACTCCAAAATCCTTTCCACCAAGTCCTGATTTCCAGGCAGTCCCTGAAATCTTACCTGATGGGATTTTATTGACACAGCAAGGTATCCATGGTCCAATATTTAAGTCACTGGAGAAACAGAGAAACAGTCCTGATGTCAGTAATAAAGAATGTTCTAACAAGTTAAACCTGACCTTTGAATTTCTTCAGACCTGAGCCATGCAGTTACATGGGGAAGGAACTACTATCCATGCTTTTCATGAAATGGCTGATTCAGAGCAAGCCAGGCAGCACTAATCACAATCAAACCAGGGAGCAGAATCCTCACAGTCCTATTGACTCAACACATGTACTTCAAACTAAAGGAAGCCACATGATAGAGGCATTTCTAAAATGTCTCATCATGACCAGGGAAATGTTCTAGCTTTGAACCTTTGTTTTGAAAAGACTGAATTATTCTAAACAATTCTAAAAGAGTGCAGACTAGAAGTTATTATTTTAGTGCATTCAAGTTAGTTGTCAGAGATCATTCAGAGTAAGTGGCAAGCATTTTGTGTGCTCATGCACTTTGATAATGTTCAAATTATTTAAATTCCTTGAACTTCAGATGCATTAGCATGAAAGCAAAGACCCAGTGGTTAAGGGGCACAGTGGTGATAGAATGCAGTCATTTAACAGTAGCTACAAGTAATAGTAATGGAACTGGGCTGAAAACATTGAACATTATTGTCTAGATCTGAAACTGTTGCCCCCAAGATTCATATGTTCAGAGGAGGGGCTTTCAGGAGGTGATTAAATCTGGGTGATTCTACTGTCATCAGAGCTGAACATGTGTCTGGAGTCCTCCAGCTGGCAGAGATGGTCACCAGACCCTTGACCTGGAAAGAGTAGTTTCCTGCTCAGCTTCTCTCTGCTGTTACCTGGTGGCCAGGAGATGATAGCTCCCCTCCCCCAGGCCCTCCACCATTCCATTCCTGCCTTGAACCAGCTGACTGTTGACTGAAACCTCTAAAAATCCAGAGTCAAAATAGACCTCTTTCTATAGGTGTTGGGTACTATCTCAGTGACAGGAAAATGACAAGGACAAGGAAGTAGATGACAATTGTCCCATGCCTGAAGTTTTTCCAAAATGCTTGCTGAAGCCTACTTTTGCTCTACTTTCTCATAAGCAATATCCTGTAAATATCTAGTACATGTCACAAAGTATTTTCCTACTTGCCATTTCATGTAACCTTTACAACTGCCAGAAAGTTTGCTTTTATTACTGCTCTTACTTTTAACATGAAGAAAATAAGATTTGGAGAGGAGTAAAGTAATCTTTGGCACAAAGGTAGCAAATTGGCCAATGTGGGCATAAACTATATCAGACTGATTATTTCATTTATTATCAGATAATAGTTCAGTTTATGAACAAACACATTCTTGCATTAAGCAAACTCTGATTGTACTCCTGTGGCCCTGAGTTACATCTGAGAGTAAAACAGCAAGACAAAAAGCACAGATGCTGGCTTGAATGACTTGACATTTTTTAGGGAACACAGGCCTTAGACAGCTATGCTGGGAAATGGACAATCTGATTAAAAATTGAGTAAAAGATCTGAACACACACTTCACCAAAAAAGATAGTCACTGGCAAGTATGCATGTGAAAAGGAGCTCTCTCTCTCTCTCTCTCTCTCTCTCTCTCTCTCTCTCTATATATATATATATATATATATATATATATATATATATATACAGAATTGCAAATTAAAATGAGGCATCATATAAATGTATTAGTCTGATCCAAATCCAAAATTTTGGCCAAATGCTATAAACCAGTAATAACTGTCATTCCATAAAAGGAATGGAAAATGTTACAATCACTTTGGGAGTATGTGGATAGTTACTCTTAAAACTAAAGTCTTTTTTTAAAAAAAGATGCTTAAAGAAAAAATTTTTAAGCCCAAAGAAGTTTGAATACATTATCAATACAAATAAGAAAATGTCCTTTAATGAATACATAAAAGATCTGAAGAATTTTCTCCATATTGACCCAATAAAAAAATAGATTCTGAAGAATTACCAGATAAAACTTTGAGAACACAACTGTCCACTATTAATAGTTTAATTACAATCTAAATTTACTACATCACCTAGGAAGAAGTGCAACCACATTTTCTAAAACAGAGAATTCCTGAACTCTTATGAGCACCATTCAAAGCTTATCATCAGTTGTTCCTCTGCAAACTGCCAGGTCAGGGAAAGCTCAGAAGTGAGTTTTCAGTGCAGTGTTTCAGTCCTTCTTTTAAGATACCTTCTTTTAAGAGTCCATGGTTTCAGGGTCCAGAGAGATGGTTCAGTGGAATAACACTTCCCTGGAAGGCACAAGGGCCTGAGTTCAATCCCTGGTTCCACAAAAAAAGAGTTTATGGTCTCAAGGCTTGTTAAGTAATTATGCCTGAGTAGTCATGAGGTGTTAGCATGGAGAGTGAGATGTCGGTATGGAGTCACGAGGCTTCTCCTGTGGTGATCTGTACCCTAGGGCACTGTGGTGAGTGCTGTGTTGTGCGACAACATGCAGGAGGTGAGCCGCAGAGGTGTGGGAAGCTGGCAGCTAGTAGCTCTCTGTGGGCAGCATTTCAGGATGTCTCAGCTGCTGCTTTCTGAGACTAACTAGTTTTATCCTGTCTCTTATGTTCTCTGCAGTAGAAGCCATGCCACTTGGACTCTCAAAATATTATTTGGTTCCATCAAGGTAAACTACAGGAAGAGTTGGCCTGTCCAAAAGTGACTTCCCAACTGTTTCAATTTTATCAAATTGTTCCTTATCTTTAATAATTTCAGGCTGTTCTGGACAGTCTTGCAAGATCTTTTCAGCTCTTGAGTGAAATGTAATACCCATTTCCAATGTATACACCCTTTCTTCAGATGCTATTATAAGCTAATTCCACACACTATCGAAGTGAGAAAGTGTATCCCTGGAAAACTGAGAGGTACAGTGAAAAGACAGGCACGGCACAACTGTGGCCTGCAGCAACTGCCTACCATACTTGTAAGTACCCTGTGCAACATTAACAATTTTTTTATGCTTTTCCAGGTGAAATTTTGTTTCTTGGGCATCATCACTCAGTTGGGTATAGGGCTTCAGAAGAGAAGAGTATCTTTAACCTTCATACATCTGCCATGTCTTCAAATCTTTGTTTCGTAAGTTGCAAATCTAACATCATTCCTTGTATGTGATCCACATTTTCTTTTTTTTTTTTATTTCCAAAATGTTTTGCTTCACTTTATTTATGTATTTTATTTTATTGAGAAACAAATAGCAATAAGACAGTTGTAAAATAATTAACGGGAGAGTTTCAATGATTAATACATTGTACATTGTTATCTTCTTAGTGGTTATCCTAGTACAAGGCTCAGACAAGATATCCCATCCAAACACTATTAGTACAAATCTTTCTTCTCATTGATTTAAGCAAAAGTAGGCAGATAGCTATCTTAACTATACTGTATATACAGATACAGAATGGACCTCCCTTTTTTTGTTAAGTCCTGTCAGACATAGGTGTTCCTTTGGCATCTAAATACTTTTGCATGAATTTGGCAAAACAATCCAACACAGTCCAGCAGTCCACAATAGTAGTTGGTTTTCCACAGTTGTTGACTTGAGCATTCCATAGCTCAGCATATTAATATGTCTTTACTTTATATACCTCCTTTCTTTACTTTTCTGCTGGATGGTTAAGAAAAAGATAAAGCAATACCTGTATAACAAGAAATGTATCGTTTGTACCTGATAAGGTCAGTCAAGTTCCCTCAGGATTTATTATATAACCCAGTACTGCAGTGTGCAGATCATTTGTCAGTGTCAGCCATGTGTATGAATCAGGGCCATTCCCTCATCAATTTGGTCTCTGTGAAAGCCTGAAAGAATGATTTCACTCCATGTGACTATCCTTAGACTCACTCTACATCATTGATCACATTGCTCTATGGCCCCATAATCTCCTTGATCAGAAATTTTGGGACACAACTGTGTTCCATGATGTTACAGTACAGGTTCTCCTATGCCCTGAGTCTTAACTGACCTTCAAAGGATAGGGTCAAAATGTTGGCTGTCCTTGTGGCCCTTATTTTTCTGGTATCTTTGGTCTGCAAACTTAAATTGTTAACCATCCAGAAAGGAAGCTTATTGTAGCCCTACTGCATATGCAGTTGGGTTTAACTTCACTGTCTGTCTGAATATCAAAAATCTTAGGTATGATATGGAACAGGTATTTTCCATAAAGTATTGATATATCAAACTTTAAGTCCCTACAGAATATGGAGATAAAAATTTTGAAAATGAAAACCTTTTAAGAATATGCATAAACAATTACATGTTTTTACATGGCAATTTTGAAATTTAACCATATATAGCATTGTAGCAGGACAATCTTGTGACTTTGTTTTTCATTTTCTTTTTTTTTTCATTTATTACCCATTAAAAAAAAAGAAAGAAACTTTTACTTGAGAGACAGTTTGATAATAATTAGTATGTTATGAAAAGAAGAATGTATTTAGGCATTCCAAGCGTGACCCTTCTATTACACATTGCTATCTTCAGTGCAGTTGCTTGGTTCATAGGTAACAACATGTATAGTTAGGGTGAGACTCCTGCCAATTAACTGCTACTTTCAAAACCCTGCTCATTTTTCTCAGGATCATTGCCTTCCCCATCTTGAGTGTATAAATGTATGGCCATACCCCTGTCATATTTCCCAGCTTTTCTCTTTGCCCTACCCTTGTTGTGATATACTGAAGTTCTCGCTTTTCTGTTAATTATGTTATAACTTTCTATTTGTATTTCTTCTTTCCAATGCTTATACTAGGGAGACTGAGGTATTTTCACAGGTGGGTCTGTTTTATCAAGTGGCATCCACCTAAGTCTAAAAGCTTCAAGTTTATCATTCTTTGTAGCTGAGTGATACTCCATTGTATAAAAATATCACATCTTTTTCATCTATTCCTCATGTGATGGACATCTTGGTTGTTTCCAAGATTTGGCTATCACAAATTTAGCCACTATAAACATAGGTACACATATATCACTATGATATGATGTTTTCAGTACCTTCAGGAAAATTATCAGTTGGGGGGATAGCCTGCTTGAATGGGATTTCCAATCCTAGTTTCTTAAGGAGTCTCCACACTGATTTCCATAATGGTCCCACCAGACTACATTCCCACCAGCAGTGGAGCAGTGTCCCTTTTTTCCCCACATCCTCTCCAACATTTCTTTTTGATTGATTTCTTTATGATAGCCACTCTTTATTGAGTGAGATGGTATCTCAGAGTTGTTTTAATTTACATTTCATGGGCGGTTAGTGATGTGGAGCATTTTTTCATGTATTTATTCGCTTCTTTAATCTCATCTTCTGAGAAGGGTGTGTTCATCTAGGATGCTCATTTCTAGATTGGGTCTTTAAAATTAGGGGCCATAATTTTTTTGGTTCTTTATAAATTATAGAGAGCAGACCTTCATCTGTGTGCTCATTAGTTAAGATTTTTTTTAAATTTGTGGGTTGTTTTTTCATTTTGTTGGTAATTTCTTTTGATATACAAAATCTTCTTAATAAGAGGAGGTCCCAGTTGTTAATTCTTTCAACTATTACAAGTGCAATTTGATTTTTGTTCATGAACTGTTTGCCTACCCCTATGTCTTCAAGAGTTTCTCCTACTTTCTCTTCCAGGAGATTTAGTGTTTCTATTTTAATGTTTAGATCCTTAATCCATTTGGGGGCTAGCTTAGTGCATGGTGGTAGGCCTGAATCAAGTTTTAGGTTTCAACACGTGGAGCCAGTTTTTCCAGCACCATTTGTTAAAGAGGCTGTCTTTCTTCCAGTAACTCTGTTTAGCCCCTTTCTTGAAGATCAGGTGGATAGCTGAATATTTTCATAGAGGCCTCTACATCTTCTAATCTATTCCATTGATCCTCACGTCTGTTTCCTTGCCAATGTCATGCTGATTTTTTCACAGTTGCTTTGCACTTTAATTTCAAGTCAAGAATTGTAATGCCTAGTGTCTTGCCATTGTTGACCAGGATTTACTTGGCTATTCTAGGTCTTTTCTGGTGACAAATAAATTTTAAGAACAATTTATGTAGCTCTGTGTGGTATGTTGGTGGTAGTTTGATAGGGATTGCATTAAATCTGTACATCAATTGTCATGGTATGGCCATCTTCATGATGTTGGTTCTTACTATCCAGGAGCAGGGAATATCTTTCCATTTTCTGAAATTCTCTATGAACTCTTTCTTCAGAGTACTGTAATCTTCAGTGAAAAGGTCTTTGACTACTTTAGTTAGATGAATTTCGAGGTATTTCATTTTTCACGGTACTTTTATAAAAGGTATTGTTTCTATAGTTTCCCTCTCAGTGTGTTTGTTATCTGTGTAGAGAAATGCTATTGATTTTTGTTTATTGACTTTGTATCCTGCTATTCTGCTGAATTTGTGTATCAATTCTAGTAGCTTCTTGGTGGAGTTTTTTGGATCCTCCAAGTAAAGTTTCATGTCATCTGCAAATAATGATATTTAATTTCTTTTTTACCAATTTTTTTTCTTTTTTATGTATTCTTATTACTTTTATTTCTCCCTCTTGGCTAATGCCTCTATCTAATGATTCCAGAACTATACTGAATAAAAGGGATGATAGAGGACATCCTTCTCCTGTACCAGATCTGGTTCTAAAAATTTTAGCTTTTCCCCATTTAGAATTATATAACCATTGGGTTGTCTTATATGACTTCTAACAAATTGAAGTAGAGGTCTTCTATTCCAATTTTCTTCAGGACTTTGAACATGAAAGAGTGTTGGACTTTGTCAAAATCCTTTTCTTCATCAATTGAGATGATCATATGGTTGTTAAATTTTGATGTATTGATATAGTGTATTACATTCATGGATTTTCAAATATTGAACCATCCTTGCATCCCTGGGATGAATCCCAACTGGTCATGGAGTATGATCTTCTTGATGATTTGCTGTATTCTATTTACTAAGATTTTATTGAGGATTTTTGCAACTATGTTCATGAGGGCAATTGGCCTTTAGTTTTCTTGTTCAGTTGTGTCTTTCCCAGGTTATGGTATCAGTATAATACTTGCCTCTAGAATGATTTTGGGAGAATTGCTTCCTTTTTTATTTCACTGAAGAGTTTAAGGAATATTGGGATTGTATCTCCTAGAAATTTCTTGCAGAATTTTGCTGTGAATCCCTCAAGACCTGGATTTTTCTTTCTTGGCATGCTTTTCATTGCATTTCATATCTCGTTGGCTGTTATTGGGTTACTGAGAATGGTTATAGCTTGTTGATTCAGTTTTGGTAATTTGTACCTTTCGAGGACTCTGTCCATTACATCTGTGTCTTCTATTATGGAGCATAAAGATTCTTAAAGTAGCTATTGATAATCTCCTGAATTTCTACTGAGTCTGTCGTAATTACACCCTTTTCATTCCTTATTGCTTGCATTTGATTTTTTTCTTTCCTCTTTTTGATGAGGTTACCTAGGGGCTTGTTGATTTAATTTTGTTTTTCAAAGAAAAAGCTTTTTGATTCGTTAATTCTTTAAAGTGTTTTCTTTGTCTCAATTGAATTAATTTCTGCTCTAATCTTTATGATTTCTTTTCATTTTTGGGATCTGGATTTGGTTTGCTCTCCCTTTTCTGGATGTTGGAGGCGCAGAATTGGTGTTTTTATTTGTTCGCATACTGTTTTCCTAACGTGTGAGTTCACAGCTATAAATTTCCCTCTGGAAACTGCTTTCATTGCATCCCATAAATTGCAATAAGTTGTGCTTGAATTTTCATTGAATTGTAGATATTGTTGAATTTCTTGTTTAATTTTATCTGTGACCCATTGATTGCTGAGTATGGTGTTGCTTAATTTCCATGTATCTACTGGGTTTTTCTGGTTATTTTTGTCACTTGTTTCCAGTTTCATTGCACTGTGATCAAATAATATGCATGGGATAATTTCTGTTTTCTTGTATATACTTAAGTATGACCTATGGACTAGTATGTTGTCTATTTTATAAAAAGACTGAAGTGCAGCTGAAAAAAAATGTGTATTCAGCTGTGGTTGGGTGGAACACTTCTCTATATGTCCACCAAGTCTTTTGTTCCAGACTCTGGCTCAGTTCTGCTACTTCTTTGCTAATTTTTTGTCTATTTGACCTATCTTTTGGGATAAGGAGGTGTTAAGGTCTCCTGTTAAGACTGTATCGTTGGATGTTAGATTTCTCATGTCCATTTGTGTTTGTGTTATGTAGTTTTTTGCTCCCGTGTTTGGTACATACAGATTGATGGGTGTTACATCTTCCTCCTGAATTTTTCCCTAACCAGTAAGTACTGGCCTTCTTTATTTCATTTGATCATTCTTCGTTTAAAGTTGAGACTGTCTGAGAAAAGGATTGCTACCCCTGCTTTTTTTCTAAGGTGCTAGGGCATGTAGTATTGTTTTCCACTCTTTGACTTTCAGCCTATGAATTTCTTTATGATTTAAGTGTGTTTCTTGCATACAGAATATCATTGGATTTTGTTTCCTAATCTACTGTGCCAGTCTATTTCTCTTAATTGGTGAATTGAGTCCATTTACATTGATGGTTATAATTGAAATGTGCTGACTTGTGAGTGACATGTTATTTACCTGCTGTTGTTTCCTTTTCATCCTGTGATTGATTGTTTTCCCTATTTAGTGGGCTCCTTCTGTTCTCTTTGGTGGAGTTCTGATCATTTTGGTCCCTCTCTAGAACATCTTTCAGTGGTCTATGTAGGTTTGGCTTTGTCATCATGAAATTCTTTAGTTGTTCTTTCTCATGAAGTATTTCACTTCTCCATCAAACTTGAGAGTTTTTCAGGGTGTAATAGTCTGGGCTGGAATTGGTTTTGCTCTTTTTGCCTTCATGGTTTGTGAAGAGAAGTTGGCTGTAATTCTGATGGGTTTTCCTTTGAATATGATCTGCTTCTTTTCTCTAACAGCTTTAAGTATATTGAGTTTTTTTGTTTTGTTTTGTTTTGCTTTTTTGTTTTGTTTTGTTTTTTGCTGGGTTTCTAGAATCTTGACTATTATACGTCTCAATTAGTTTTTAATTGGGTTGAAGTTATTTGGAGCTCTATATGTTTGAGTTACCTGAATGTCAGATATTTTCCTTATATTTGGGAAGTTTTCTACTATTACTTCTGCCCATATTCATTTTAGATCATTTGTATTGACTCCTTTCTCATTGGTGCCTATTAGTCTCACATTGTTCATCTTTGCATTGTCTTGCATGTGATGAACTATTTTTTCTTGCATCCTAGTTGTTTTTAAGAGATCTTTTCTTACCTTTTCACTAGCTGCACCAGCTTCTTCAAGATCTTAAACTCTGTTTTCACTTTCACTTCAATGGTTTTCTTAGCTTGTGATTGGGATTTTAAGTTCTTCTCTATCTCTTTCACTCTGCTTTATGCAATCTATCTCTTTCCTGTATTACTCATTCAAGGAATCCATAGTTTTTCTAATCTTTACTTTTTAATCAGCGTGTTCTTTAGAAGCAATTATTAATTCTTATACTACAGAGATTATTTCTTATCCTATTTCATCTATATGTTTCTACATTGGATTCTTTACTTGAGATACTATTAGTTCGCAGATTTCTTTTTTTATTTCAGAGGTTATTTCTAATCTGAATCCTTCTATACCTTTCTGTTGTTGTTTACTTACTTTAGGCATTACTAATTTAGACATTTCATCTGTGTCATTCTCATTTCTTCTATGGTAGTGACCTCTGCACTTGCTCTAGGTGGAAACACTGCCTGTGATAGCATTTCTCCTTCTCTTTGTCATTGTGTAAAACACTGTCCTATGACCTTTGTTGTACTGCTTTGGTGTAACTATAACTTTAGCACTTACTGAAATTCGGGTGCATATCTATGAAGTTTGAATTCATCCAGTTGTGCCTGGCTTTGGTCTGCCTACTGTGCTCAGCTCCTTCTGGCTGCATTCCTTGGAGGTGAACCTGTTGTGATCCTCTCAAAATCTGTTGTGCTCCTGAATTAGCTGGATGGTTCTGGCCTTAGTCTTTCTGCAGGAACTTCAGCTGCAGAGTTTCAACCCGGGCCTGTATGCCAGGCCTGGGTTGGGTCTGGGGGTGTCTAATGGGCACAGGAGAATAGGGAAGCTCTCCCACACACTTGTCAGGCCCGGGCTTGGGCCTGGGTTGGAGGGGTCCAGTGTGGTGGAAGTTCTCACTTATTTGGCAGGCTTGGGCTCCAGAGGGATGGAAGGGTCTCAAGAGCACTGTGGAAAGTCTCACTATGTGGCAGGCCTGGGCTGGATTCTGGAAAGGTCCAGTAGTCTCAGAGGAGCACAGAAGCTCTCCCACACTTGCAGGGCCTGGGCTCTGACTGGGTCAGACCCTGACCTTTTCACGTAAACCTTGCAATCCTACATCAACACTTTTCAGTTTGGAATGAAACACGCCCTTAACAAACTACCAGCTACCATGCTCTTGGTATTTACCTGAACCAGCTACACAAAACACACAAATGAATGTTTATAGCCTCTTGACTCATAAGCATCAAACTTTGAAAACAATCAAAATGTCCTCAACATGAATTTTCTTCAATATGGTTAATGACAGAATGTACACACAATGGGATATCATTTAATACCATGAGTGAATCAACTATTTCTGGGTATGGTGGTGCACATCTATAAATTCAGAATTTAGAAGGTTGGGGCAAGAGGATCCTTGTGTTTTTGAGGCTCACATGGGCTACACGGTGAATTCAAGACCAGCTTGCACTGCAAAGTGAGACCCTATCACAAAAAGACTGAAAAAAAAAGGAAAAGAAAAGAAAAAGAAATGAACTTTCAAGCTATGAGAAGACATGCGGGAACCTTATATACATGTACTAAAAGAAAGAACCCAATGTAGAAAAGCTGTATACTATGTGATTCCAAATCTTGGAAATAGCACAAGGCTGTGGAAGATGAATCCCACAGGCTGTGAGAGAGGAATAGTTGAACAGAGAGAAGGGCAATGTGAAGTGAAGCTATTCTGTAGAAAATTTCAATGGTAGATGCAAGTCATTACACATTTACTGAAACACACCACATGCACAACACCTCAAGTGGACCCTAATGCAGACTACAAACCATATATGATTGATGTGCTGATACAGTCATCAGCTGAGGCAGATATGTCTATCTGGCAATGCACCAGGATGGAGAGGCATATTAGGGGTTGTGTGTGCGTGCAGGAGCTCTCTGAACCTCCTGCTCCATTCTGGTATAAACTTAAGCTGCTTAGAAAAATAAAATATATGTTTAAAGAAACTATCCCAGTAGTACAAAATGTAATGAAAATGCCATGCAGCAAACATAGCAGTCCATGGTAGTCTTGGAGAATCTGAAATGCAATTCATAGTAAATGACCTTTGAAGTATAAGTAGTGTAAATATTAATTATCCTAAATGCCATGATTTGACAAATTGGTGTAATCATGAGGACAGCACAATCCTATAAGAGATAGTAAATGCAATCTGCTCAAAGCTGTCATCATACCTGGTGCACTCCACTTATAATGCTCAGTCCATTTGTATGAGGCATGCCTCAGATCTGGAAAAAGAAAACACAGCAAGCAGCCAAATATTGTTATGGCTAACAAAAACACAAAGACCCCATGCTGCAGGTTTCCAATAAGCAAAAAGACCCAGCCTACCACAGGGAGTGGTGCTTGGCAGCTAACAGCTGTTGTTCATTTGTTGGTCTTAAGTTTGAAGAAAAGCAGGATGATTGGAAACACTTCTATATTCTGAGAAAATATTGAGTGGGAGAGCTCTTAGCATTTCTTAACAAGTGATCTATTGCTTTTAGCGTTTAGCACAAACCTGCTCTCACCATTTAAAAAATGGACGAGAGAGTTGGGCAATATCTAGATTCAATAATTTCAAAGCTACAGATCAAAGGTAAGGGCTTTCTCTAGAAGAAACAGTGATTCTTTCATCAAGAAAAGCACAATTTCTGGGAGTTTGGTAAGAAATAAGGGAAAAGTATGCTAAGAGGTGGAGAGATAACACTTGTATTAAAGAGTTTATTGCAACTATTCAACCTCTCAGAGGAGCAGTAACAAGGAAAAGAACAAAGTCAGCTATCTGCGTAGAATAATGGTTCAAAGTAAAGATACTAATATTAAGCAGATCTGGACAGAAGCTCCAGTTCTGTCACTGATCAGCACCTAGACTTTAGGCAAGTTTCTGAATCCTGGACAACTCAATCTTCTTATCTGTAAAATGGCAACATACTGGGATATTATCCAATTGCTAACACAAATAGAAGTCACTTAATAAATCTTACTTGTATTTGCCTTTCGCATTATGAAGAACTCTTTCAGCATAAGTGTTTCACTATACAGGTACCCTGGTCATCTTTAATTTCTGTTGAATTACAAAAGATCCTTAAGAAAAAGATAGAAGAAAGGTAGAATCTCTTGGCAAGTTTCCAGACAGTGGTTAATGAAATGTCAAAAGTCGGCTGGACTCTGATTTCTGAAACAACAGTCAGAGCTGAGGCCTCTACCTCCAAACAGCTCTAGTTTGGACTCAAGTTGCTCTGCATATGACCCCTTTGTAGCAGACTGGGTGGCTGAGCTGGGAGAAGGGTTAGAATAGCTTGCCAACCCCTCACTCACCTCCTTCCCTTTGTCAGTCCTTCAAGTCTCTATCCATTTCCCTTTAGGAAGACTCAAGGCCCTGCTGTGTACCACATATAATACAAACTTCTAAGATACTGCTCTGTTAGTGAAAGATGAAGCACAGTAACAACAATTATTTTATGAGTGATCTAAGCTCAGCTATATAAGTGATCTGAACTTCTAATTCTTCCTTTCTAACAAAGATAGCTTGAAGCAATGAGATTGTATTGACCAGGGCCCAGAGAGTTACCAAGTAGCCTACTCAAATTGAGTAGTAAGGTACAGTCTCCTAAAAATATTGGTTAGAAGATGCAGATAAATTTGAGGTAGAATAGCAAGGACTAGTACAATTTCTAAACCCCTCTTGGAAGCCTTATGCCTGCAGGACTTGGTGAAGGTACAGTTCCTGGACACAAAAAAGGATCACATTGCAGACTGAGCATGCACCCAAGAGTCAGGAAACTACACTTGCTTATTGTCTGGTTTCGTGTTGATGCTAAGTTGTTAAGAAGTATTTGAATAAAGAACTCATTGATGCAGTTGACACAGGTGAGCATCAGTGGAAGAGTGGGCCTGAAGAGGCAAATAGGAGTTGATACCAAAGATGCCTGGTATACATGAGCATGGAATTGCTCAGCCTGTAAAATACCTAGCAGTGCCTTATTGTGATAGGAAAAAAAAAAAAAAAAAACTAAACTGAATTCATCCCCATTGTCCAGCCCTTGCAGAGAAATCTGCAATCCCAAGCCACAGTCTCTGTTGCATGTTCAATAGAAAGTTCAGCATATGCAGACATGCCTTCTATGTCAAGCTAATTACTTTTGTGCTTTGACTTTTAGATCTTGGAGACCTTGTTCACTCTACCTTCCTTATTGGCAATTGTAGCAACCAAACTTCAGCCAGTGACTCCCCAACTCTACCTGGTCCATCAGAAACTGTTTGCATCAGAGTAAAAATTTCTAATTATTTTCCCTATTTTCAATATGTCAATATCAAATTTTGATGATTACTAAAAAGGGTTTCATATACTTATATAAAAAGAATGAACTATTCAGGGGCCATGACTACTTAAAGCACTTGTGTACCACGTGCACTAGATCAAATTACAAGGGCTAGATGGATATTTCAGAGCTCTGGTAGCTGGCAAGAGCTTAATCTTTGGAAGTTAGCATATGTTAGCTTACAACTACAGATGCTTTTACTGGCCAGGACAACAGTAAACCTCTGCTCTCTGGTCAGCCATTTTCATTAAATTATTCTTAAAGACAGCCAATAAAAGGTGCCAATCATTCTACTTAACTATGTGGTTAACCATCTATTATTAATCAGAGCACATGGTTCTGCAATAGTAAATGGAGTTCTCAAAGATCCAAGTTCCATCAACCCTGTAATGCAGTAACTGTCTCTCATGGCCTCATGTGACAGGTAAAACGATTGATGAGAACTGCACAGGGAGTCCTGGTGGTCACTCCAGACTCACTCACACCTTTTTTCCTCCTCCCTCATAGTGTAGCTCTGTTGAAAATGCTGAATGGAAGCAGGTTTTTACATAACAAATAAATGAGTACATAAACCTTTGTTTTTAAATGCAGATTTATAAGAGGTTAAACCTTTCTTGCTCATAAAAACCCAAAGAGGAAAACTTGCCGAGCATTTCTGCTGGTCACCTCTTGAGCCACATTTCATAGGGAGAGATTTGTGGCAAGGATAAGTGCTACAGTTAGGTTGTATATTGAGTTCATCTTTACAGTTGTGCTCTGACACAAAATGGATGACTACCTCAGATACCATGACATGTTTTGGTGAACAACATAGCTCAACAAGTGAAAAGGTATAATTTTGGTCTCTTATTTAGCACAGATCAGGACAGGGTGTTCTTCAGATTAAAGTGAGAACAACTGAGATACCTGGGCAAAGCAGAGAGATACTTGTTTCTGTTCCTTTCTGCTTGATAGTGAACTATAGATAACATAGGTTTATTAGCATAATCTCTTGGACAGTTAGTATGGATGATTCAAAGCACTTCATCAACGTGAACCTGCTAACTCCCAGCAAGAGCCTGAGTAAGTTGGCAGCTGCTCATTCACATAATTTCAAGTGAATTCACATGTTAGGCCCTGTTTCAGAGCCAGACAGGGAGTCTTGCCCTTCTCCCAGACAGTGGACTTCAAAACAACACCACCGGGCAGCAGTGATGTTACCTCCTGGTACTGCTACTGCAATGGTGTGGATGAGGCTTAGAAGCTGAGATGCCTTAAGGGCAGCACTGGGGGGTGGTGTGTGACCTGACAAGAAGTAATCACATCATTGAGGGTCTGATCCTGGGGAGAAATTGAAATCAGTCCCTCAGGGAATCCTAATTTGTTCTCCCTAAGATGTGGTTAGAAAAGAGGAAATGCTTCCCCTTAAGTTCCTCCCTGGCTTCCTGTCACATGATCTCTCTCTCTTACACTATGACACCTTTCACAATGCGACCCTTCCTAGGCCCAGGCCTTAGATATCTTACACAATGAGATGAACAAAAATTCCCTTCTTGAAGTCCTCAGTCCTGAACGTTTTGTCCTTGTAGCTATGTGAAGAAAGTTTCAACAGGTCCATATCTACATGATGTTTTCTGTCGTTTTCACTTAACTGTCTTAGATGTCTTATCTGTCTGCTCATACTTTTAAAAAATCAATTTACATACCGGTAATACATTTAAGGCAACCGTTCAGTGAGCATTGAGAGATAGTGAGGCCCGCAAGCCACTGCCACAGAGGACCTGTAGATGACGATACGGCTGCCTCACCCCTTCTGCATGGATGGGGGGACTCTAGAAGACAAAAGTGCCCCCTTCTTGGATCTGCAGAGCATGTCTTGAGATTCCCATTCATGGCTGATCTATGTAGTTTCTCTCAGGTATGCCTGGTGCATATACCAATTAAGCCTAAGATCGCACAGGACACCTCTACATGAACTGAATTTATGTTTTTCTCACTGTGAAGGTATTTATATTTTAACATTTAAAAAATTTTATTTCTACGTGATTGCAGTTCATGTAGTTTACAGTTGTCTAGGAAATTGTTATATGCACATATAATAACATTTTTCTTTTCTTTTTTAAATCCCCTTCCAGAGCTGGGGAGATGGCTCAGTGGTCTAAGTGCCTGCCTGGTAAGCCCAAGGTCTGGGACTCAATCCCAGTACCATGCCAGCTCCAGAGCCGGGCCACCAAAACTGGAAGTGATGGCACATGTCTATTATCCCAGCACTTGAGCTGTGTAGCAAGATACTGTTCTAAATAAATAAATAAATTCCTTTTCCCTCTTCTCATTCCTCCTTCTTCAGTTCACCTATCTAATCTTTCATTGCTATTGGTATCATCTGTCTTAGCTCATGCTATGGCCTATAGTGTCTATATTACTTGAGGTTCCTGTACATGAAACATATTTATTCTTACTTCCCTGTCACTTGTTCTCTTGGATCACTTCCCCATTGCAAGAGATTCATCTCCTTGTGCGTTTCCATCAGTCAATCATTTTCTGTGTTTGTATTTTGCCTCATTCAAATGAGAGATAGCATATAGTATTTAAGCTTGTAGGTCTGATGCATTTTGCTCATGGTATATTTTTCCAGGTGCATCCATTTTCCTACAACTATCTCAGATGTGCCATTCTTTACAGCAGAGTAGTACTCCATTATACACAGATGCCACATTTTCTTTATCCAATCATCTGTTGATAGTATACAGACCCTTTCCAGGGTTTAGCTATGATGAGTTGTGCTGTTGATACACCTGTGTCACTGTAGTATGATGTCCTCAGCTCCTAGGGGAAGAAGCCTAGCAGGGAGATACCTGGGTCATATAGAATTACTAATTGCAGATTTTTTGAGAAATCTGCATGCTGATTTATATAATGGTTGTATGAGTTTCCATTCCCATCAACAATGAAAGAGAATTCCTTTCTCACCACAGCCTCACCATTGTTTGATTTCTTAATGATTGCCATTCTTTTTGGAATAAGGCAGAATCTTAGTGTTGTTTTAATTTGCATTTCTCTAATGGCCAGAGATGTTGAACATTTTTTCATATGTTTATTGACTGTATTTAATTTGAGTTGATTAAACTTCCATGTAAGTATTTACATATGACTACTGGCTATATACTGTGCAACACAGGCATCGTCATAGGCATCATCCTGTGAAACTTCTTATATTATCATTTTCCAGGAACAGACTCTTAGCTTATTCAAGAATTTAAACTGTGCTTTTATAATGAAGAAAACAGAAAACAAACTGCATCCAAATAATCTGTGAGTCAACTCTCTCGCTGTCAAATTTTAGTACATAATGCACAAGTAGCAGTCAGAGTTTGATTTCCCTTTTTCATCATTGTTTTTGAGCTTTGGGGTTTCGGAATTAATCAAGCTGGATGGTTTTCATCTAGGTATCTTCCAGCTATGGTACTATGAGCAAGTTTATCAGGCTTTCCCAGCTCCAGCTGCCTCCTGCAAGACTGGAACCCTAAGATATATTTTGTGAGCCTGTGATTGAGCCAGTGATATCACCTAGGCCTTCAGTCTGAATTGCTCATATTCCTTTGATTTATTGAATGGTGCTAATGAACACGCCCATATTCTTTGAGATAAACAAGGCTTTACAAACTCTGTGAAGTGTTGTTTACTAAGTAGAAAGAATAGTAACTTCTACCAACACTGGTAGAATAATAATAAGTGAAGTAACAATCCTTGTCAGGCTTTGTAAGCTTTATTTGAGGAATGTTAATACCCCTTAGCAGACTACTTACCAGAGATACAAAGATGAAGGTGGCCTCCTAAGAGAGCACATTTTTTCCTCTCTGTGGTCATATGCTTTCAGGAGCCCCAGGACAGGACTTCCATTTGCTCATTCCTCATGGTAAGCCCCCTCCCAAGCAGTTGGAGTTTATCTTTGAAAGAAAAGCTCTAACAGAATGCTTATTCTTACCCTAGATCATCCTGTCCTCCATACAAGAGGTCCTAAGCAGGTACTGGGGGTGGTGTTGCTGGTAGATCCCAAGGAATTGATGGGGGAGAGATGAAGAAGACAGCAAGTGATTAGATCGAGTCTCTGCTAGGTGTTGTTCAAAAGCTTCACTAGTGATACCATCAGGTGCCCACTTGTCAACCACTCGATGAGAAACAGTCCAGAAACTGTTTCAACATATAATCTTAACAATTATCTTAGTCACTTTCTCCCCACTGGGACAATTTATGCAACACCCACAAGTTAAGATGGAGATATTTATTTTGTTCCACATTCTCAGCCCATGCTTGGCAGGCTCCAAGGCAAAAACCACATGGTAGAAGGGTCTGGTAGCCAGGAGAAAACAGCAAAGGCATGGCTCAGGGAGGGAGATACACCCTGCCAGGCCACATTCTCGGTGACCACCTCTTTCAGCCAGACCCCAATTCCCAACAGTACATTTGAATGCTTAAGTGGATTAATGCACTGATAAGCAGAGCAACCCCCTGATCCAGTCACCTTCCAAAACCCCCGCCACTATATATGAGCCTAGTAGGAGGCAGACTAGACCTAAACCCTAACAACAAATGGCACTACAGTCCCCATTTTACAAATGAAGCCTCTAAATCTTAAAAGGGTTAATAACTTACTTGAGATCACAAAATCAGCTGAGATTTGTTCCCAGGTCACTGTGGCTTCATGGTATATGGACCAGGCCACTATGTCAAAGTTATAGTGTCACCCTCACTACCACTTTTGCCTACTTCAGCTCGACACACTCACAAAGCAAATGTCTCTGCCTTCCAGGGAAGATAAATAGATTTAAAGCTGAAATACCATTTCCCACATTCATGGCTTGGAGTTTCAGTAGCAGAATTAGAAGTTGGACTCAGGCTTTTTTAAGTTCCACATTGCAGGGTTTCTTAGTCTACTTCTGTTACTATAACAGAAGTAGGATGTTAGGATGGGGTGATTTTATGATGAACAGAAGTTAGGATGGGGTGATTTTACGATGAACAGAAACATATTAGGCTCATCACTCTGAAGGCCTTTGTGCTATTTCATCCCATGGATAAAATCAAAGGGAATATCAAGCACCGCCCAGGGTACAAGTGCAAGCCAACCCATTACAGCACCCTGTGATACCAGCACTGTCCCTTCTGAGGAGTTCATGGCTATGTGATAGCCCTATGGGCAGAGTTTCTAGTACCTGAATGTGAACTCAAGGAGACACACTCAAACTGTAACATGTGACTCTTTCTGTCTTACTCCAGAGTGATAATAAAATAATAATAGCTAAACATGACTATGCATTTATACTGTACCCAACACTTTTATGAGTTTTGGTAGGATAACATTCTATCTTCATTTCAATAACAGACCATTTCTGCAACATCAGTCCTATCTACAAACCATGAAACCACAATATCTAAGGGTTATAGACTTTCCTGGGTTGCTCAGTAAATAAGTAGAGAGGATCTGATTTGAACCCAGGCAAGATGGCTCAAAATCTACTTTTAATCTGTGAGTTGGAGGCAGCTCCAATATTAAGACATCTTTGCCCCAGAAGCAGTCTTCAGGACTGCAGCCTTCAGAACTGCTCTCACACACCGGGACAGGTAAAAGCCACAGGGTGAGGTGGACACCTAAAGAAAGGTGTGGGGCAGGGCCACTGTACATGACAGAGCAATATGAAGAGCAGCATATTACTTCACCCAAAGGTACTCTGGTTCTTTATGGTCCACGGAATTGCTTTGCTTTAATCTAACATACAATAAAACCAGCTGTGCTCAACCCACAGTGGAAATCACCCAAGTCTAGAATTGACATGAGAAATTGATTTATTTTCATTGTTCGTTACAGCAATTCAGTGCAATTTATTTAGGACCACTGTCTCTCACTCAGAGGGAAACTCAGAATACAAACACATTAATCTTGGGAGACAGTGTCTTGGATACCAGCAGTTTGGATAATTAGATTGTTACTCTCAGCATGCACAGTCTGTTCATAAGCAACAAAGAAGCTTATCAGATTCTAATAACCGTTAGTGTGTATTATTCAAATGACTGCACAAAGATACCCACAATTTGCAAAGAAAATTCCCTAGCCTAGGTTCCACATTGCTATGTGGCACTGCAATATGTATTTTTCTTTCATAATCTAAAGGCCATTTCTTTCATCAGCAGGCTTACTAGATCCTTCTTATTGATTCTCTAAATTCTCTCCACTAAGGTAAAACTAATTTTTTTTTTTTTTTTTTTTTTTTTTTTTGGCGGAATCAGGGACTGAACTCAGGCCCTTGTACTTGCCAGGGAAGCGCTTATTCCACTGAGCCATATCCCCGGCCTGGTAAAACTAAAATTTAAAAAAACAGGAACAGTGCAATCTTCAGATCTTCAGGGTTCAGATTCTAAGCAAGACCTATCGTAGTGAACAAATTTCTCCTGATTAGTGCCAGTTGAGCCCTTCACACACCTAGTGATTTTTAACCAAAAATGCCTGTCACTGAGATCTCTGATTTAGGGACTTTTCTGTGCCTTGAGGAGGAATGATGTCGATGACAAAGAGGCCTTGCCCTGTCACTCTGGTTGGAAGCAATGCATTGTCGTTGAGTGGAAGTTCTTCTGAGCTAAGCCCCAGAGAACCCCAAGGTGTCACTCTGGTTTGATATTGTTAGTAGTGTACTTGTTCCAATAGAAATGATACAAAGTTCCTAAGCTAGATGGTCAAAATCCTGTGAGTATAAAACAACCAGCAGAAGTCTACAAAGAGCTACCATACCTAAAATATCCTGGCAATAATACCCCTTCTTTAGCATTTCTGCCCCCGGCTTGGATTCTCCATTGTCTAGCTGTATTTCACCCTTGATTAAGTGACTCTAAGCCATACTTCTGTATCCTGAAACCACTGCCTTTACTATCAGGGATCCACTGTCTCTAACCACAGATTATCACTCAAAAGGGTGTAGAATTCCAGGTTGCTTTACCAACCCCATTTTCCCTTTCTCAGTGTTACTGTGCACTGCAGTCCATGGAGTTTCCATTTCCTGCTGAATTGTACTGAGTTGCATTTGCATAAAGGAACCCTGATGTACAATGAAATGCTTGACAGCACCAGTCCTAGAGACAAGGCAAAGCTGAAGAAAGCAAGCACTGTTCTGCAGTTTTCATTAGTCTGTAATTTCATCTTTCCTTGTCACATGGGCCAAGTGGTCTTCTCATCTGTAGAACCTACCTCAACTTCTCTGTCTGTACGACTCAGTCCTAGCCATTTCCCCACCCAGAGGCTTCTTGTCTGCCAAAATAATCCCTCTGAGAGGGAAAGGTTTCTCTCTGTGCTCTCTTATCACAGGACACACGCATCACAGGTCTGCAGTCAGAACTTACACACAGCTCTAATTTCCCCAGTATTTTAACTAATTCTATCAGCCTGTTTTCGGACTTCCGGAAGACTTTGATGATGTTTAACTCACAGGTTTGTTGTAAGAATGAGGAGACAAAAACTCTATAGGTATCAGGCCTTCACTTGTGGGGGTTTCAGCCCATCAGTGCCTCTTCCTTGTGTGCAGCTGCTTTCCCCTGACTTTGAGCTGTTGGAAGCTGAAGGATGAACTTGAGCAAGTTTCAGGGATGTAACAGGATTTGCCGAGTACTGTACAGAGGGTACATGCCATAGCATTTCACATTTCCTATTTCATTTAATTATCCTAAGAAAGTCATGGATGAGCCCATTGATGAACTCTTGTTTTGAAAGTGAGGAAACTAAGGTATAACAAGGTTATGTAACTTGTCCAGTGCTGAATGGAGAATAAGCTGAGTGCCCTTGCACCCCAACACTTATCCAAGAATCAGTACCCTTCACTGATTCTCCAATCATTGTTGTTATTGGAGATTTTGCTCTGAGTTTTATTTCCTGTCCATGATTTTTTTACTTCTTTTCTATGATCTGAAAAACCAAATCATTGTTTTTTTTCATCCTGTGGATGGCTGCTTACACTAGTTATGGTTTGCCTGAAATGACAAATCACTTTCATACTCAAGTGCTTCTTTTGTATCCCCCAAGCCCATGGTCATCTCACATACTCCTGAACATATGCCAAATGGACTATGGTGGACATACCTACCATTTATTATAGCAGTTATTATGATGATTTAAAAATAATTTTAAAAAATAATATATGAGGGGATACCAAGGATCGAACTTGGGACCTTGCACATGCCAAGCAGGTGCTTATGCCTCTGAACTGTCTCCATGGCACCCCCATAGAATTTTTTAATTTGTTCTTTTATTCAAACATTATAGTATTTACAGTATCTCAAACCTAGGAAAGTTATGAGTTTTGAAGTTTTTTACAGAAAAGCTTTTCTTTTATTTATTATTTTAGAAAAGTTTTTCTTGACTAAACTATTTTACATTGTAAATTAGAAGAGAATGCTAATGGAAAGATTCTGGTTTGTAGAAATTGAAATGAGTTTCACCTTCTAGAATGCACTAATTAGGGCTGAGGTGGAACTCTGTGGAAGAGCACTTACCTGAGAATAGACGAGGTTTACATTTATCTGAAGGGTCATTTCAGCTTCCCTTGCTGATCAGATAGTACTCATTCTTTTTTTTTTTTTTCTTCATTTATTTTTATTTTATTAAAATACAAATGTCAATCAGACAGTTTCAAGAAACCTTAACCATACACATTCGATGAATTAATACATTGCAAACTGTTTTCATAACGTTTTGGTATTGTACAAGGTGCATACATGATATTATATTTACAGATATTATGTAAGCAGATATCTCTTATCAGTGAATTAAGAGTGTAGTTGCTTACTTATCTTATTTTTTATACCTGAATTATATCAAAAATTCAATAATTATTTACCTAGTGGATGACCATAGTACTAAAAGCCAACATGATATCCTGTCCAACCACCATTAGTGCAGATCTTGCCTCTCATAGAATTATGTAGAAGCACAGCGTTATCTATCCCAACTGTACTGTCTATACACACACATCATGATTTTTTCTTTCTACAACCCTTCCTTTGTCTACACCTGTTAAAAGTGGGCACTCCATTGACATTCAACTACCTTAGGCGCTTGAACTCGACACCACAATCCAACACAGTCCAGCATTCTACAACCATAGTGAGTTATTCAAAGAAATTGTCGACCATAACCATTTACAGCTCAGCTTAATATTATGGGCTCACGATGTATACTTCATTTTTATGCTTTTATACTTTTCTGCTGGATGGTTAAGACCTAGGTAGATCAAGACTTATATACCAATGCAAGAACTTATATTTCCTGTGTGGTCATTGAAGTCCTCTCAGGGTTTATCTTGTAGTCCTGTACATGATTCTGTAGTTCCTTTGTCTGTGTCATCCATGTGGATGAGTCACGGCCCATGCTTGACCAGATTGTTCTCTGTGAGAGCTTGAGAGAAAGTTTTCTCTTCATGTGACTCTACCCAGGCACACTTTAGAACTTCAATCTCTTTCCTCTGTGGCTCCATAATCTCCTTGTTCAGAAAATTTGGAGCTCACCTGAGATTCATGATGTTGCAGTACAGGTTCTCCTATGTCCTGAGTCTTCACTGACCTTGAAAGGCTAGGGCCAAAATCTTGGATGGCCTTGTGGCTCTTCTATTTCTCCAACTTTGACTTGTGATCTTAGGTTGTTAACCATCCAGAAGAAAAGCTGATTAGTATCCTCCAGCATATGCCATTCACTTTGCCTTATCTGACTCAATTGATTTTACTTGTTGTACGTTGTATTTTACTTTGTATTTCTGCTGTTCACTTCTTATACTAGGGATACTATACGATATTTACACATGTGTGTCTGGTTTATATCACTTATGAGTATATGTTCAAGTGGCATCTACGTCAGTATAAATGCTTCAAACTTATCATTTTTTTCCATTTATTTTTATTTTATTGAAATACAAATGTCAATCAGACAGTTTCAAAACACCATAACCATACAGAGTAGATGAAATAATACATTGCAAACTGTTTTCATAACGTTTTGGTATTGTACAAGGTGCATATATGATATTATATTTACAGGTTTTTTTATAGCTGAATTATATCAAAAATTCAATAATTATTTACCTAGTGGATGACCATAGCACTAAAAGCCAACATAATATCCTGTCCAACCACCATTAGTGCAGATCTTGCCTCTCATAGAATTATGTAGAAGCACAGCGTTATCTATCCCAACTGTACTGTCTATACACACACATCATGATTTTTTCTTTCTACAA
>PVKA01019531.1:0-41878 GCA_004027165.1 Ctenomys sociabilis | reverse complement strand
CCAAAGGCTCTCCCTCAGACTCACCACACTCTCACTGCTCTGGGAAGCCTGGTGAGTCCTGTAAATTTGCTCTCGCTGGGAGAGCTTGGCGCGGGATCCAGGAGGCCGCTGGAGTCAGCCACTGTCTCTGGCCGGTCTCAGGAGCTGGGCGGGGGCGGGCGGGATGGAGCAGGACGGCGGAGTCGGCCGCGCTGTCTCTCTCAGTTTTTCTTAAGAATAGTGGTACCTTTTGTGCCCCTACGTTTATATAGCTTCTTTCTCTGTAAGACTTAGTATAATTCAAGTGAATATTATCACTTATGTAGACTGCACTTCCCTTTTTTTTTTTTTTTACACTTGTGGAATCATTTTGTAAGACAACACAGGAAAGATATGTCTAAAGAAATTATGAAACATACAAAAATGCAGCTGGTGCTTTTTAAAAAGTGTTTATTTTTGAGTGGCCATCATGTAGGGTGGCTCAGAATAACTTAGGAATTAGGAATTTGAGTTTTCTATGGCTGCATTAACTAATAAATATAGCAGGGATATACCTGAGCACCATGTCCAGGACCCATGTCAGGTCTATAGGGAAAGGGAGTAAAGCCACATTCAGACTTACCTGATAGTGCAGGATATGGAAGCAGCAGGATGGTTATATATTTAAATTCTTTGTATTTATCCTCCTTCTTCAGAGGCATGTGGTATCTTTTTATCAAAGTGAATACTATGGCCTCCTGTTTATTCTAAAGGCTCTGAGGGGTTAAAGTTCCTTTCTTTAATTGATTTTAATGAGAAAAAAGATAAAATAGCAATGAGGAAGTTTGTAGGACAGTTACAATAATTAATACATTGCATATTGTTATCTTCATAGTAGTTATTCAGAGGACAAGATGTAGACATGATGTCTTGTCTAAATACTATTGGTACAAACTTTCATTCTCAATGAACTAAGATAAAGAGCTGTATATCTATCCTCTCTTGTATATACATACATATTTTTCCCACAACAAAACAGTCTTTACACTTTTGTGAAGTTAGTGACACATGGCACTAGGTTGCCTAGCAATGATACCTAATCTTAACTAGATAGGATATCTCAGGAGTGAGGTATCTTGTTTGCTTTAGGCACTGGGCCAAGTCCCACTTAATCTGTTTTGCAGTAGTCTTCCTCACAACTTCATGGTTTATTGGCTTGTTTTATTCTGTCTCCTCTGCTCTTTACTATCCTAAGTCGCTTTCCTCTCAGGAAGTTAGTTCCAGGCAGTTCTTCACTGTGAGCAGTAGGGTTAAGTGAGACTCTAGAGGGTGGAGTTTTGTTCCTGTGTGAGAAGTCATGGCCTGCTTGGATCTGTTGTCTGGAAATAAACTCCATTTGTGTGAGGCATCTCTCCAAAGTAGTTGAAAATGAATAGAAGTTCAGCTGACAATGATAAGATTGGTTGTGAAGCATGAAAATGAATAGAGCAGTTATATCAGGTTGGTTTTTGTCAGTATTGAACTAAAGGGAAAGGGAAAAACAAAGTTGTTTATACCTTTGGGGATAAGTTTTACCTTTTTCTCCTATATGATCCTGGGGATTGAATTAAGCATGGCCTCACATATGATAAGTAAGCACTCTAGCACTGAGCTATAGCCTTAGCTACTTAAAAAATTTTATTTTGAGACAGATTTTTTAAAGTAACCTAAGATAGTCTTAAAATTGTGTCTTCTTGACTTATCTCCCCAAAGAACTGGGGACCACAACTGTACACCACCTCTACTGACTGTGATTTTCAATCTTGAACTCTAAACAAAAATATCACCCTTAACCTCTCTGGAGAAAAACTTCAGTCCACAGGGGCCCCATTTGACCTTATTGTCTATAGCAAATAAAATGCCACAGAGGTTGCTTATTTTTTTATTATTTGTATTTTAACTTGAAGAGTGAAAAATAGAAGCAAAAACAAATAGAAAAATGACATAAACAGAGTAACATACAATAATACATATGTTGTAGATCTTCAAAACAAGGATAATTAATTTATATATATTTTAAATAAAACAATCCAACACAGATCAGCAGTCCACAATAGAAGTGGGTTATCTGCAGAAGTTGTTAACTTGAGCCATTCACAGCTCAGTGTATTAAGAATCCTACCACTTAACCACTAGTTTCAAAAATTTCCTAATGTTTCTCAGGATCATTGTCTTACCCATCTAGTGTGTATGAATGAATGATTTTGCCCTTGTCACGTTTCTCAATTTTTCTCCTTGCCCTCTCCTCATTGTCCAGTCCTCAAGTTCTCACTTTCCTTTTAATTGTGCTATAAATTTCTATTTGCAATTCTTCTTTTGAGTTATACTAGGGAGACTATGATATTTGCACATGTAGGTCTGGTTTATTTTGCTTATGAGTATATCTTCAAGTGGTATCCACTTAAATATAAAGGCTTCAAGTTTATCATTCTTTACAGCTGATTAATACACCATTGTATAAAAATACCACATCTTTTTCAACCATTCTTCAGATGACGAGGATCTTGGTTGTTTCCAAGATTTGGCTATCACAAATTCTGCTGCTAGAAACAGGTACACAAATATCACTATTATAGGATGTTTTCAGTTCCTCCGGGAAAATTTCCAGTAGGGGTATAGCTGGCTTGAATGGGATTTCCAGTCCTAGTTTTCTAAGGATTTTAGACACTGATTTCCATAATGTTTGCACCAGTCTACATTCCCACCAGCAGTGGAGGAGAGGTTGCTTATTGAGCTTGGGTACAGTAGTAATTAATAGTAATCAATGATTATAGAGTGGCTGTTTACCAATTCTCATAACTATATTCTCAAAGTTAACTATCTTATATAATTTTTATTGTATATAAGTGTTAGGTAGTATTTTTAAACCTATTTAATTGATGAAGACCTCATATTCCTGTTAATGGTACTAGTCTCCAAAGGGTCTTGGTTCTGATATTTCAAATTCAGGTTTTCCCCTGTCATTTCAACATGTAATGTGTAAGGCTAGTCACCAAGTATCATAGAACTCAGCGCCTTGGGTTTGTGCTAGTCAAAGGCTTTATAGCATTTTATTGATTTCCCCAAGGCCAGCTGTTTTCTTTAAAGCCCTTCTTGTCCATTTCTCATTGCCCAGCAACTTTTGAATCTTCCCATTGTCCTTTCTTTACTCCTGAAAGATAATCTTTACCTCATTGGTACATCTAACCATAACTTGCTTTCTCTGGCTTGACCCTGAACCTTTCAGCCTGGCAGATCATTCTTTGAGCCTGTCTTGTGGTAGCTGTCTACTTCTTCCTCAACTCAGCTGAACAGGTCTGGATTTAGTCCTGAGTTCCAGCCCTGGGTCTGCTGCTCAGAGCTTAGAAGTCTTGGGGAGAGATTACTATTTTCTTTGAACTGCAGCATTCATGTATGGGAATGAACATAACTGAGTTGAGCTATAAGAGTTACATAGAATAATCCGTTTAGGGTTTAGCAGAGTATCTAGTATAGAGAAGGACTCTATAAATGGTAGCTGGGAGCTATTATTTTGCTGGTCATTGGGAATAAGATCTTACCACTACTTCTCGATGTGCACCTGATGCATTAGGGCTGTTAGAAATATACTAAATATATACCCTATGCATAGGGTATATGCATAATTATTTTGGGTCTACCCTATGCATAAGGTATATGCATAATTGGTTTTCTTTTAGAAAATATAAACATTTAGAGTCCACTCTAGAACTTCTGAGTCACAATTTTAGTCCCTGTGAATAGGTATTTTAAAACACTGATGAATTGAGATTAAAACATAAGTGAACCCTTGACATTTAGGGGCTCTGAACTTCTAAAATTTTCAAATTTGGCTGTGGTCTCCCTGGATACCTGACATTGTTTGGTTGGCTGTCTGGGCCAGATGCAGGCTTTTCTTCTGTCTTTGGAGTCAAGATTACGTCAACATTGAGGGTGACCTCAGATGTCGTTTGAAAGAGATTATCTGACTTAATGATTACCACTTTCTACAAGGATTAGGGGAGCTCCCATGATCCCAGGCTCTTGGAGGTAAGTCTTCCAATGCCTTCCTCTCAGTAGCTTTTATCCCTCTTCTTGCCCAGCGATCAGTCCATTGGCTTAGCCTGAGACCTATGATAAATGCTGCCAGTCTTACACTCAGTAAAGTATTTTCTCCTTTTTGAGGACTTTCTCCAAGGTTTTCAGGTACAATTCATTCTTGCAGGGACCATATCATACTTGAGATGATCATTGAAGAGCTCTTCAGTTTTTGGGACATTCCCAAGAGGCTGGCATCTTGCATTCAGTCATGCACTGGGTGTGGCTGAATATCAGAGACAAAGGACAAGAGTGGAATATTTCTCTCTTCTTCCAACTCTGACTTAGAGACTTTCACAGAGTTCTGAAGGTACCATAAATTAAATTTGAAAAAAATATATTTTGAAAGCCATGGAATCTGCATTACAGAATAATGTGTATTTATATTTTGTATATATTACCTAGGAATTTACTAAGTCACTAAAGTGCTTTCTAGACTCTTAGGTCTGTGAATCTCAAATTTTAAAATCTCTAGAAAAATAGATTACTACATTTAGGGTGCTCAGTGTGTTGGATCATGATGTTCATTTGGAATAGATCTTACCTTTAGATGTTTCTGGGATAACTTTTGATCTTGGTGCTCCTCTCTCAGCACTTTGATGTGTGTGTTTCCAGTTGGAGGTGGAGTTTCAGGTTGCTGGTTCCAGTTTAGCCTCCACACTCAAAAGGAGTGTTGAGACCTGAGGAAATCCTTAGGATCTGAGGTACTCAGAAACTCTGGCTGGACAACTCTTCATAATGTATTTGAAACACATTCAATCTTCAGGAGGATGAATGACCAAAAGAAGAGGATGAATGCCTAGAGAAAAACAGAATCAGTCATCTGCACAGATAGATCAGCTGCACCATGACTATCTTGGGCAGTGGGAGTGGCAATACTTGGTACAGTATGTTAGGAGCACAAACTGTACTGAAGACAGGTTGTAGCAGTGGGTACTGTAAGCTCAAGGCACAGATTTTATTTTGTGGAACCAGGGATTGAACTCAGGCCCTTGCATTTGCCAGGGAAATGCTTATTCCACTGAGCCATCTCCCCAGCCCCTCAAGGCAGAGATCTTTACTGTGGCTCCAGCAAATGCTGTTGAAAATTACAGAACATTTAATCATACATCAGATAAATTTCTCTCAGTGTGCCTTTGAAAAATAAATACTGAAAGAACATTAAATTTAATTTCCCCCTTACTAATAATGTTGTATAGTTTAGCATTTTGAATTGCAAATGAATAATTACAAACTGTACCCTAGGACAGACTGTATCAGACAGTGTAATATGTGAAATATAATGAAGGAAAATTTGGATGAGTTAGGTGACTGTCTCTACATCTCTTGTTTGGCCTGGTTACTCAGTAACTTCAAAAAACAGATATTTTTAGAAGAAAATATGAACAATGACTTATAGGGGCAAGAAATAGGAAGTGAGGAACTGAAATATAATATATATGCCTCATAACCTTTACCATGTGGGCTATTTTTTATGGCTAGAGAAACATTACTGTTTTGTCCCTATTTGAGCCAGATTTATTACTATATTACATTTCAATTGGTGGAATCTTCTCATGATGTAGGGAATAACTGGTGTGAGAAGGTAGAATAAAAGTAAATGAACATGTTTGTGGTATCAATTCATACCAATTCCTCCAATATGGCCTACCTTTTATGACTGCCTTATAGTGAGGTAACACCACCGTTTTATTAAAATAAGTGGCTTATGGGAGTTGGAGCTCTTATTAGATGGTATTATAAAAATATGGGATGAGAAAGTTTTTTCATGGGATAAAACAGTAGTGCATGATTGCTGGTGTTATTACATGAATTCATATATGTGCAAAAACATCACAAAATAATTATATTACAGACTTAAAATATTCTGATGCATGTAAACAATGACAAAGTTCAAATACAATTTGTAAATGAGTTCATGGTATTGCACTAATGTCAGGTACCTACTTTTGATAACTACATTACTGATATTTAACATGTTACCACCAGAAAAGCCCTAGAATAGCAAAGGCAATCTTAAGCCACAAAGGCAAGGCAGGAGGCATTACAATTCCTGACTTGAAATTATACTACAAAGCCATTGTGACAAAATCAGCATGAAAATGACAACAAAATAGACTTGAGGATCAATAGAATAGATTAGAAGATGCAGAGGCCTTTACGAACATACTCAGTAAAGAATACACCTAATATTTGACAAAGGAGCCAAACATGCACACTGGAAGAAAGATAACCTTCTTAACAAATGGTGCTGGAAAAACTGGCTCTCTGTATGCACAAAGCTAAAACCTGACTGAGGTGTATCACTGTGCACTAATCTAAAGTCAAAATGGATTAAAGATCTATACATTAAAACAGAAACACTAAATCTCCTACAAGAGAAAGTAGGAGGAACTCTTGAAGACATGGGGTAGGCAAAGAGTTCATGAACAAAAATCAAATCTCCCTGGCAATAGTTGGAAGAATTAACAACTGGGACCTCCTCTTATTGAGTTTTTACATGTCAAAATAAATTACTAACAAAGTGAAAAGATAATAAAAAATTTCAAAAAAATCTGACTAGTAAGAACACAGATAAAGGTTAGCTCTATAGAATTTATAAAGAACTAAAATCCATTAGCACTCAAAATTTTTTTTGTCTTTTTTTGTGACAGGGTCTCACTATGCAGTTCAGGCCTTCAGCTCACTTTGTAGCTCAGGCTGGTCTCAAACTTAGAACAATCCTCCTGCCTCAGCCACCTGAGTGCTGGGATTGCAGGCATGCACCACCACGCCTGGCCCCAAAATTTAAAGACCCAGTTGAAAAATGGGCATTCGAGATGAACACACACTTCTCACAGGACAAAATTATAGAAGTGAATGAATATATGAAAGATGCTCCACATCACTAGCCATCCATGAAATGCAAGTTAAAATAACACTGAGATACCTTCTCAACCTACAAAGACTGGCTATCATAGAGAAATCACCCAGCAACAAATGTTAGAAGGATGTAGGAAAAAAGGAACTTTTCTCCACTGCTGGTGGGAATGTAGACTGGAGCAAACATTATGGAAATCAGTGTGGAGAATCCTTTGAAAAGTAGGACTGGAAATCCCATTCAAACCAGCTATGCCCCTACTGGAAATTTTCCCAGAGGAACTGAAAACGTCAAATCATAGTGATATTTGTGTACCTATGCTTCTAGCAGCAGAATTTGTGATAGCCAAATCTTGGAAGCAATCAAGATGCTCGTCATCTGAGGAATGGTTGAAAAAGATGTGGTATTTTTATATAATGGTGTATTAATCAGCTGTAAAGAATGATAAACTTGAAGCCTTTATATTTAAGTGGATACCACTTGAAGATATACTCATAAGTGAAATAAACCAGACCCACATGTGTAAATATTGTATAGTCTCGATAATATAATAACTCAAAAAGTGAAATATAAACAGAAAGGTATAACACAATTAAAAGGAAAGTGAGAACTTGAGGACTGGACAATGAGAAGAGGAGTAGGAGAGAAGCTGGGAAACATGACAGAGGCAAAGCCATACATTTATATGCATAAGATGGGTAAGGCAAGGATCCTGAGAACCTGCAGTGTGTTTTTGAAAATAGAAGTTAATTGGGAGGATTCTCACCTTGACTAACTATATATACTGATAATTGTGAACTAAGAAGCTGTACTGAAGATAGCAATGTGTAATGGTAGGGTCATGCTTGGAATGTCTGACATTCTGGAAGTAGGTATTGTTTGTCATAACATACCAATTACTTCCATACTGTCTCTGAAGTAAATGTTTGTTTTAAAAAAAGGCAATAAGTGAAAACAAGAGAAGGAAAAAAATGTCACATGAGATTCCTTTTACAATGCTGTATATTATTAGATTTCTTAATTTTTGTGGAAAATCATGCAATTGTTTATTCGTATCTTTTCAATATTTTTTATTTTTTTAAATTTTTGTCTTCATGCTCTGCAGGGACTTAAAGTTTAACATAGTAATACTTGATGGAAAATACCTGCTTCATGGTATGCATAAGATGTTTGATATTCAGACTGATAGTTAGATTAACTCCAATTGCAAATGTTGTAGGGTAATAATAAGCTTCTCTTCTGGAGGGTTAACAACCTAAGTTTTCAGACAAAAGTCAGAGAAAAAGAAGGGCTGCAAAGACAGTGAACATTTTGATCCTATCTATTCAAAATCATTGAGGAGTCAGGACATAGGAGAATCTATACTGTAACATTGTGTAACTCAATTGTGTCCCAAATTTTCTGATCAATGAGATTTTTGGGTCATAGAGGAATGTGATCGACAATGTAGAGTGTGCCTCAGGAGAGGAAGCATTCTCTCAGACAATAAATTGGTCAAGCAATGGCCATGACTTATTCACATGGCTGACATTCACAAAAGATCTACAAGCTGCGGTACAGAGTTTCAGATTAAATCCTGAGGGGATTTGACTGACCTTACCAGATACCATAGTTTTATTTCTTGTTATCTAGGTCTTGTTTTATCTTGGTCTTAACCATCCAGCAGAAAAGTATAAAAAGGTGGTGTATAAAGTAAAGCCATATTAATATTCTGAGTTGTGATAGGCTCAAGTCAACAACTTCTGTGGATAACTCAGTACTGTTGCGGACTGCTGGACTGTATTGGATTGTTTTGATGCATTCATGCAGAGATTGTATTTAGATGCCAGTGGAATACCCATTTCTGACAGGACTAAACAATAAAAAGGGGATACAAAGGAAGGACATTTTTTGCATCTGTATATGCAGAATAGTTAGGATAGGTGTACAGCTACTTACACTTAATTCCATGAGAAGAAAGATTTGTACTAAAAGTGGACAGGACATCCTGTCTGTATCTTGTACTATGGATAACCACTAAGAAGGTGACAATGTGCAATGTATTAATTATTCAAACTGCCCTATTAATCTGTTTTGAAACTGTCTCACTGCTATTTGTTTGTCAATAAAATCAAATAAACAAAAACAAAAGCACAATCAAACAAAAAACCTCAAAACAAGAAAAAAGGATGTTACCATTGGTAAAAGCTAGAAGGGTACACAGAAGTTGTATGTATTATTATTGAAACTTATGTGAGAATCTCAAATTATTTTCTTTTTTATATCAATATAATTGAGAACGAAGTAGCAATGAGACAGTTTCAAAATAGGTTCCTGGGACAATTACAATATGAATACTTTGCATATTGTTGTCTTCAAAGTAGCTATTCATAGTACACAAGCAGACATGATATCTTGTGGAAATACTATTAGTTCAAACTGTCTTCTTATTGAACAGAGAGAAACTAGCTGTGTATCCATGTGATATTATATAATTCTTTTCTTAGCTACAAAATAGTCCTTCATTTATAACCCCCTTTTCTGCTTACATTTGTCATTTTTTAAAAATAATTTTATTGAGATACAGATCACGGTGAGACAGTTTCAAAACCAATTAGCAGGGGCCAGGGAGATGGCTCAGTAAAATAATGCTTCCCTGGTAAGCACAAGGAACTGAGTTCAATCCCTAGTTCTGCCAAGAAAAAAAAAAAAACAATTACCAAGAGATTTTCAATAATTAATACATTGCATATTGTTTTCTTCTTAGAGATTATTCATAGTACAAAGATGCAGACATGATAGTACTAATACTTAGTACAAATCTTTCTTCTCATGGAATTAAGAGAAAGTAGCTGTATATCCATCCTAGCTATTCTGCATATACAGACACAAAATGGTCCTTCATTTGTATTCCCTTTTTTGTTCAGTTTTGTCAGACATAGGTATTCCATTGCTATTTAAATATTGTAGGTTTGTGAATTTAGAAAAATAATCAATATAGACCAGTAGCCCATGATAGTAGTGGGTTATCCACAGGATTGGCAATGTTAGAAGTTGTTGTTTTGAGTCTTTTACACTTCAGCATATTAATATGGCTTTAATTTTTATTTTTATTTATTTGTTATTGTATTGTATTTCATTTTATTGAAGAACAAATAGCAAAGAGACAGTTTCAAATCAATTTAGTAGGACAGATTCAATAATTAATACATTGCATACTGTTTTCATAGTGGTTTTTGTTGTACAAGGTGCATACATGATATTCTATTTACAAACACTATTGGAGAAGATGGCTCTAATCAATGAATTAAGAGAATGTAGCATTATACTTACCTTTATAGCTGAATTATAGTACAGTTTCAATAATTAATATTTTTTACATTGTTGTCTTCCCAGTGGTTATCCATAGTACAAGAAGCTGACAGGTTATCCTGTCCAAACACTATTAGTGCAAATCTTCCTTCTCAAAGAATTATGCCAAAGTACTGCATATTTATCCTAACTGTACTGTTTATACAAACACAGAATGGTTTTTTCTTTGTATCCTCCTTTGTTTTGTTTAGTCCTGTCAAAGATGGGTATTCTATTGTCATTCAATTATTATAGGTGCTTAAATTCAGTGAAACCATCCAACATAGTCCAGCAGTCCACAATAATAGTGGGTTATTAGAAGAAGTTGTTGACCAGAGCCATTTACCGCTCACCTTATTATTATGGCCTTATTTTATATACTTCATTTTTATAATTTTCTGATGGATGGTTAAGACCAATATAAAGCAAGATCTATACAACAAAAAATGTGACTTTTGCATCTGACGAGGTTTGTCAAGTCCTCCCAGGGTTTATCCTGTAATCCAGTACCTCACTCTGTAGATCCTTTGTCAGTATCAGCCATGCAGATGAGTCACACCAATGCTTGACAAGTATGCTCTCTGTGAAAGCCTGAGAGAAAGTTTTCTCTCCATGTAACTCTCATTAGGCACACTATAGATCATCAATCACACTCCACTGTGGCTCCATAATCTTCTTGATCAGAAAATTTGGGGCACAACTGAGTTCCACGATGTTACAGTACAGGTTCTCCTTTGTCCTGAGTCTTCACTGACCTTGAAAGGGTAGGACCAAAATGTTGGCTGACCTTGCAGCCCTTCCATTTCTTCAGTTTTTGATCTGCAAACATACATTTTTAGCCATACAGAAGAGAAGCTGATTAGTAGTCTGCAACATATGCAGTTCAGTTTATCCTGTCTGTCTAAATTCTTTTCAGTTGTTATACCTTTCTGTTTGTATTTCTTCTTTTGATTTCTTATAGTAGGGAGACTATACGATATTTGCACATGTGTGTTTGACTTATTTCAGTTATGAGTATATGTTCAAGTGGCATCCACTTTAATATAAATGCTTCAAGTTTATGATTCCTTATAGCTGAGTAATACTCCACTGTACAGAAATAGCACATCATTTTCAACCATTCCTCATGTGACGGCATGTTGGTTGTTTCCAAGATTTTGCTATCACAAATTGTGCTGCTAGAAATATAGGTACACATATATCACTATGATATGATATTTTCAGTTCCTCTGGGAAAATTCCCAGTAGGGAGTGGCAGGCTTGAATGGGATTTCCAATCCTACTTTTGAGAAGAGTTTCTACACTGATCTCCACAATGGTTGTGCCAGTCTACATTCCCACCAGCAGTGGAGAAGTGCTCCCTTTTCCCCACTTACTCTCCAACATTTGTTGTTGGTTGATTTATCTATGATATCCATTCTTTCTGGAATGAGATGGTATTTCAGTGTTGTTTTTATTTGCATTTCATGGATGGCTAGCGACGTGGAACATTTTTCATGTATTTATTCATTTCTTTAAATTTGTCCTCTAAGAAGTGTGTGGTCATCTCGGATGCGCATTTCTGGGTTGCGTCTTTAAATTTAGGGGCCCTGGTATTTTATAGTTCTTTATAAATTCCAGAGAGCAGACTCTTGTCTGAGTTCTTATGAGTTAGGATGTTTTCAAAATTTGTGAGTTTTCTTTTGACTTTGATGGTAATTTATTTTATTTTATTGAAGTACAAATGTCAATCAGACAGTTTCAAGACACCTAACCATACAGATTCTATAAATTAATACATTGCAAACTGTTTTCATAACGTTTTGGTATTGTACAAGGTGCATACATGATATTGTATTTACAGATATTATTTTAGCAGATATCTCTTATCAGTGAATTAAGAGTGTAGATGCTTACTTATCTTATTTTTTTATACCTGAATTATATCAAAATTCAATAATTATTTTCCTAGTGGATGACTGCAGTACTAGAAGCCGGCATAATATCCTGTCCAACCACGATTAGTGCAGATCTTGCCTCTCATAGAATTATGTAGAAGCACAGCATTATCTATCCCAACTGTACTGTCTATACACACACATCATGATTTCTTTTGACGTGCAAAACTTCTTAATAACAAATGGTCCCAGTTGTTAATTCTTTTAAGTTTTTCCTGCAGGAATACATGTTTGTTCATGAACTCTTTGCCTACCCCTATGTCTTCAAGTGTTCCTCTTACTTTCTCTTTCAGGAGATTGAGTATTTCTGTTTTAATGTTAAGATTTTTAATTCATTTTGACTTTAGCTTAGTGCATGGTGATGGAGCTCAGTCACGTGTTAGCTTTCTGCATGTAGAAAGCCAAGTTTTCCAGCACCATTTGTTAAAGAAGCTGTCTTTCTTCCAGTAAGCTTGTTTGGCCCCTTTGTAGAAGATCAGGTGGCTGAGTGTGTTCCTAGATGCCTCTGTGTCTTGTAATCTATTCCATTGATCCTCAGGTCTATTTTGTTACCAATACCATGTTAATTTTATCACAGTGGCTTTGTAGTATAATTTCAAGTCAAGAATTGTGATGTCTCCTGCCTTGTCTTTATTGGCCAAGATTTTCTTTGCTATTCTAGGTCTGTTGTGGTTTCAAATTAATTGTAGGAACGATTTCTCTAGCTGTGAGAGGTATGTTTGTGGCAGTTTGATATGGATTGCATTAAATCTGTACAGTAATTTTGGGAGTATGCCCAACTTTATAATGTTGGTTCTTCCTATCCAGGAGCATGGAATATCTTTCCATTTTCTGAAATCCTCTATAATCTCTTTTCTTAGGGTGTTGTAATTTTCTTTGAGAAGATCTTTGACTTCCTGGGTTAAGTGAATTCCAAGGTATTTCATTTTCCTCGATGCTTTTGTACAAGTTATTGTTTCTATAGTTTCCCTCTCAGTGTATTTGTTATCTCTGTAGAACAATGATACTGACTTTTGAGTATTGACTTTGTATCCTACTATGCTACTGAGTTACTGTATAAACTCTAGTAGCTTCTTGGTCTAGTTTTTTGGGTTTTCCAAGTAAAGTATTGTGTCATCTGCAAATAGTGATAATTTAACTTTGTCTTTACCTATTGTTATTCCCTTTATTTCTCTCTGTTTTCTAATGGTTTTAGCTAATAATTCCAAAGCTATATTGAATAGGAGGGGTGATAGAGGACATTCTTGTCTCGTACCAGATCTGAAGGTAAAAGATTTCAGATTTTCCCCGTTTATAATTATATTAACCATTGAGTTGTTTTAGATCGCGTTGCCCTTCTATTCCAATTTTCTGTGGCGTTTTGAATATGAATGAGTGCTGGATTTTGTCAAAAGCTTTCTCTGTATCAATTGAGATTATCACGCGGTTTCATATTTCAGTCTATTAATATAGTGTATTACATTTATAGATTTTTGAATACTGAACCATCCTTGTATCCCTGGGTTGAATCCTACTTGGTCATGGTGTATGATCTTCTTGATGATTTGCTCTATTCTGTTTTCTAGGATTTTATTATCTTCTATAAATTTCTTTTAAAATTCAGCTGTGAATCCATCAGGACCTAGACTTTTCTTTGTTGTCTGGCTTTTTATTACATTTCATATTTCATTGGCTGTTATTGGGTTATTGAGATTTGTTATATCTTCTTGATTCAGTTTTGGTAATTTGTACCTTTTGAGGAATCTGTGCATATCTTCTGTGTCTTCTATTCTATGAGTGTAAAGATTCTCGAAGTAGCTCTTGAGAATCTTCTGAATTTCCATTGAGTCTGTGGTGATTTCACCCTTTTCATTCCTTATTGCTTGCATTTAATTTTTTTTCTTTCCTCTTTTTGATGAGCATAGCGAGGGGCTTATTGATTTTATTTATTCTTTCAAAGAAGAGTTTTCTGATTCTGTGATTTTTTGAACTGTTTTCTTCATCTCAATTGAATTAATTTCTGCCCTAATCTTTTTGATATCTTCCTGTCTTTGGGCTGTGGGTTTGGTTTGCTCTTCCTTTTCTAGATGTCGGAGGTGTAACATTAGGGTGTTGATTTGTTTCTGTTCCGTTTTCCTAATGTGTGAGTTCATAGCTATGATTTTCCCTCTAAGAACTGCTTTCATCACATCCCATAAATTCTGATGAGTTGTGGTTGAATTTTGATTGAATTGTAGATATTGTTGAATTTTTTGTTTCATTTCGTCTGTGACCCACTGATTGCTGAGTAGGGTGTTCTTTCATTTCCATGTATTTAGTGTGTTTTTCTGATTTCTTTTGTCATTTTCTTCCCTTTTCTTTGCACTGTGGTCGGATAACTTCTGTTTTCTTGCATGTACTTAAAAATGACCTATGGACTAATATGTGGTCTATTTTGGAAAATGTCCCGTGTGCAGATGAAAAAATAGTGTATTCAGCTGTGGTTGGGTGGAACACTGTACATGTCCACCAGGTCCCTTTGTTCCAAGCTCTGGTTTAGTTCTACTTCTTTGCCAATTTTTTGTTTGGTGACCTATCTTTTTGAGATAAGGTGGTGTTAAGGTCTCCTGTTAAGATTGTGGTCTTGGATATTAGATTTTTCATGTCCAATAAGATTTGTCTTGTATAGTTGGGTGCTCCTGTGTTTGGTGCATAGATATTTATGATTGTTACCTCTTCCTCTTGAACTTCTCCCCTAACCAATTTATAGTGTCCTTCTTTGTTTTGTGTGATCATTCTTGCTTTGAAGTTGATACTGTCTGAGAACAGAATTGCTACTCCTGCTTTTTTTCTGAGGTGCTAGGGTATGTAATTTTGTTTCCTATCCCTTGACTTTAAGACTATGAATCTCTTTTTGAGTTAAGTCTGTTTCTTGTATACAACATATTGTTGGATTTTGTTTCCTAATCTACTGTGCCAGTCTGTTTCTCTTAACTAGTGATTGAGTCCATTTACATTGATGATTATAAGTGAAATGTGTTGACATGTTTGTTATGATATTTACCTGCTGCTGTTGTTTACTCCTTTGTATCCTGTGTTTAATTGTGTGTCCCGTTTAGTGGGTTCCTTTCATTTTCATTCATGTAGTTCTGGTCATTGTGGTCTCTCTCTAGAACATCTTTCAGTAGCCTGTGTAGGGATGGCTTTGTCATCATGAAATTCTTTAGTTGTTCTTTGTCGTGGAAGCATTTCACTTCTCCATCAAACTTGAAAGAGTTTTGGAGGGTATAGTAGTTTGGGCTGGAATTTTTTTCATAGAGGACTTGACGAACTCTGCTCCGTGCTCTTCTTGCCTTCATTGTTTTTGAAGAGAAGTCAACTGTAATTCTGATTGGTTTTCCTTTGAATGTGTATATTATTCTTGTGTTGGATTTCTGGGAACTTGTCTATTATATGTCTTGGTGTGGTTTTAGTTGGATTGAAGTTATTTGGCATTCTGTGTGCTTCAGTTAACCTGAATGTTAGATTGTTTCCTCATATTTGGGAAGTTTTCTGTGATTACTTCTGTCCATATTCTTTTTATCTCATTTGTATTGACTCCTTCTTTCTCATTGATGCCTATTCATCTCACATTGTTCATCTGGCATCATCTTTCAGGTGATGGATTATATTTTTCCTGCATTCTCGTTCTTTTTAAGAGAACCTTTCTCAGCTTTTCACTAACTGCACCAGCGTCTCCAAGATCTGAAACTGTCTTCACTTTCACTCAAATGATTTTCTAGACTCGTGATTGAGATTTGATGTTCTTATATATCTCTTTGACTGTGCTTCTTGCGATCTATTTCTTTCCTGTATTGCTCATTCAGGGAATCCATTATATTTCTAATCTGTTTTTTCACCCATGTCTTCTTTAGAGGTATCTATTAATTCTTTTACTGCAGAGTTTTCAAATTGAGTTCCCTCCATATATTTCTGTAATTGATTCTCTACTTCAGATGCTATGATTTCAAAGATTTCTTTTTTATTTGAGAAATTATTCCTGCTTTGAGTTTGTCTTTACCTTTCTGGTGTTGTTTCTTAGCTTGTGACACTGTGAATTGATATGTTTCACCTAAAATAATGTTCTCTAGACTTGTTCTGGGTGTGCTTTGGGTTTCCCTCATACAATTCTGGATTTGATTCATTACTTCAGATGCTATCTGTTCAAAAATTTCTTTGTTTATTTCAGGCATTAATTCTGTTCTGAGTTCCTCTATGCCTTTTTGCTTTTGTTTCTTTGCTTCTGACTCTGTTAACTCATTCATTTCAGCTGAGCTAGTATTAGCTCACTTATTTTTCGTGAACTCGAGGCTGGAGATTGCATTGTTTTCCTTGTCTTTGCCATTTTGTATAGCACTGTCCTCTGACATTTGGTGTAGAGCTTTGGTGCAGTTACAACCTTAACATGTAAGGAGATTTGGGTACTGATCTATTATGTTCAAGATTATGCAGTTATGTCTGGCGTGGATCTAGCTATTGTGTTCAGTTCCTTTCTCACTGTAGCCCTTCTGGCAGAACTGTGAGCTTGTGGTTTCCCTCTGTTGTGCACTTGACCCAGGGAGCACCGTGGGGTGCTGAAGCTTTCCCACACACTCACTGGGCCATTTTGGGCTGGATCAGGGGCTGGAAGAGTTTGTCTTTACCTTTCTCACAAAAGTTCTCAATCACTTAGCGGGCTTGGGGATAGTGTTGCCTTTGCTTTTCATACTTCGTTTTTATACTTTTCTTCATTAAAATAAAGATAAAAGAAGACCTATATAATAAGCAATGTAACTTTTGTATATGACAAGGTAAGTCAAATCCCCTGAAACCCTGAACCAAAATTTGTAGATCTTTTTTCAGTGCCACCCATGTAAGTGAGTTGTAGCCATTGCTTGACCAACTCGCTCTCTGGGAAAGCCTGACAGAAAGTTTTCTCCCTATGTGACTTTCCACAGGTATGTTATACATCGTCAGTCAGTTTGCTCTCTGGCCCAATAATCTCCTTGATAAGTACATTTGGGACATAACTGAGTTATAGTATGTTAAAGTATGGGTTTTCCTATGTCTTGAGTCCTCACTGACCTTCAAAAGTGAGGGACAAATTATTCTCTGTTCTTGCAGCCCTTGTTTTTGTCCAAGTTTTGGTCTGAAATCTTAAGTTGTTATCCATTTAGAAGAGTGGCTTAGAATTATTACCCTACAACATAGGCAGTTGAGCTCAACCTCACTGTCTGAATATCAAATATCTTAGACATAAATTGGAACAGTGTCTTCTATCAAGTATTGGTATGTTAAACTTTATATCCCTAGAGAATATGAAGAAAAATGTAAAAAACATTTAAAAAATTAGAATAAATAATTATATATTTTTACAGAGAAATTTATAAATCTAATCATATACAGCATTGTAATGACACAGTCCTGTAACTTTTTTCTTCTCTTTTGTTTTCATTTATTACACTATTTTTAAACAAACATTTACTTGAGAGACAGTATGGAAGTTATTGGTATGAGATGACAAACAGTATGTATTTAGAAGACCAGAATGAGAGGCATTACACCATTACCCTAGTATTACACATTGCTATCTTCAGTTCAGTTGATTAGCTCACAGATATCAGCATATGTAGTTAGTCTTCTACCAATTAGCTGCTATTTTCAAAAACCTGTAGAAGATTCTTACAATCATTGCCTTAGTCATCTTGTGCATATAAATACATAGCTTTACCCCTGTCATGTTTCCTAGCTTTTATCCTTGCCCTCTCTTCATTTTTTAATCATTAAGTTCTTGCTTTCCTTTTAATTGTTTATCTTTCTATTTTTGTTTCTTCTTTGTGTTCTTAGACCATGTAGACTATATGATATTTACACATATCTGCGTGTTTTCTTAAAACTTATGAATATATTTTCAAATGGCATCCACTTAAATATAAAGGTTTTGAGTTTAGCATACTTTATAGCTGAGTAACACTATATTATATAAAAATACCACATCTTTATCATTCTATTTATCATTCATTACTCAAGTGATATACATTTGCTTGTTTCCAAGATTTAGCTATCACAAATTGTGCTGCTATAAACATACATAGACAAATATCACTATGATATGATGTTTTCAGTTCTTCTGGGAAAATTCCCAGTAGGAGATAGTTGCTTTGAATGGGATTTCAATCCTAGTTTTTAAGGAGTCTCCACACTGATTTCTGTAATGATTGGACCAGTATACATTCTCATCAGCAGTGGAGAATGGTTCCTTTCTCCCCACAGCCTCTGCAGCATTTTTTGTTGCTTGATTTATTTATGATAGCCACACTTTGTAGGGTGAAATGGTATCTCACTGATGTTTTAATTTGCATTTCATGGATGGAACATTTTTTCACTTATTTATTGGCTTCTATAATTTTGTTCTGTGGGAAGTGTGTGTTCATCTCAGATGCCCATTTGGGGACTGGGTCTTTAAATTTTGGGGCCTTAATGTTTTTCAGTTCTTTGTAAATTCTAGGGAGCAGACCTTTATCTATTAGTTCAGATTCTTTCAAATTTGTTGATTGTCTATTTACTCTGCTGATATTTTCTTTTGATGTTCAAAAAGTTCTCAATAGGAAGATGTCCCACTTGTTAATTCTTTCAAGTATTATTTGTGAGATTTGATTTTTGTTCTTTAACTGCTTGCCTTCTTCTATGTTTCCAAGATTTTCTCCTACTTTCTCTTCCAGGAGATTTAATGTTTCTGTTTTAATGTTTAGACCTTTAATCTATTTTACCTTTATTCAGTGAATGGTGAAAACCTGGGTCAAGTTTTAATTTTCAGCATGTAGGGAGCCAGTTTTTCCAGCACCATTTGTTAAAGAGTCTATCTTTCGTGCAATAAGCATGTTTGGACCCATTGTCAAAAATAAGGTGTTTGAGTGTGTTTATAATTCCTTCTTTGTCTTCTTAGATTCTGAGATCTATTTTTTTGCCAATGCTATGCTATTTTAGATTGTTGTATAATTTCAAGTGTGCAATTCTAAAGCCTCCTGCCTTCTTTGTTGTCCAGGATTGTCTTTGCTATTCTAGGTCTTCTACATTTCCAAATAAATTTTAGGAATGATTTCTTTAGGTGTATCAGATATGTTAGTGGTATTTTGATCAGGACTTCATTCAATGTGCATAACAATTTATGGGAGTATTGTCATCTTGGCAATGTTGATCTTTCCTATCCCAGAGCCCGGAATATATTTCTGTTTTCTGAAATTGTCTATGACCTCTTTTTCAGATTACTGTACTTTGAATAGATATTTTACTTTTTTTAGTTAGATTAATTCCTGTATATTTGATTTTCTGCTGTGCTATTGTACAATGTATTGTTTCTTTAATTTCCTTCTCTGTGTTTGTTATTCGTGTAGAGGAATGCTATTGATTTTTGGTTATTGAGTTTGTATCCTGCTATGCTACTGAATTTGTGTAGTAATTCCAGTAATTTCTTGGTGGAGTTTTTTGAGTCTTTCCTGAAAAATGTCATGTCATCTGCTGAAAATGATAGTTTAACTTCTTCTTTACCTATTCTTATTCCTTTTCTTTGTCTTGTTTAATGGCACTAGCCAATGTTTTGAGATCTACATTGAACAGAAATGATGATAGAGGGCACCCTTGTCTTGTACTAGATCTAAGAGCAAAATATTTCAGTTTTTACCAAGTTAGAATTATGTTATCAGTTGTACTATGATATACAGCTTTTATCAGACAGAGGTAGAGGCCACGTATTCTAATTTTCCTTAGGACTTTGAACAAGTGTTGGACTTAGTCTTTTCTGAAGTAATTGAGATGATCATGTGGTTTTGGGACTTGGTTCTATGCAAATCATGCGTTATGTTAACATATTTGCATATATTGAATCATCCTTATATCTCTGGGATGAATACTACCTGGTTAAGTTGCATAATCTTCTTGAAGATTTACTGTGTTGTATTTGCTAAGATTGTATTGAGGATTTTTGCATCTATGTTCATGAAGGGGCTTGGCCAGTTCTTCTCTTTTTAGTTGTGTATTTGCCTGGTTTTTGTATCAGTATACTTTCCTCCAGGCATGACTTTGGGGTGATTGCTTGCTTTTAAATTTCATTGAAGTGTTTGATGTGTATTGGTATTACATCTTCCATAAATTTATTGTATAATTCAGCTTTACATCCATCAGGAGATGGACTTTTCTTTGTTTGTAGGATTTTTATTACATTTTGTGTTTCATTGCCTGGTATTGGGTTACTGAGAGTACTTATATCTTCTTGATTTAGTATTGGTAATTTGTACATTTGTAGAAATCTGTCCATTTCTTCTGTGTCTTGTATTCTGTGAGAGTAAAGATTCTCAAAGAGGCTATTGATGATATTATCATTTTCTATTGTGTCTGGTAATTTCACCCTTTTCATTCCATTTTGCTTGTATTTGAGTTGTTTCCTCTTTTTGATGAGGTCAGCTAGTGGCTTACAAATTTTATTTAATCTTCAAAAAATCAGCTCTTTGATTCTTTAAATTTTTGAATTGTTTTCTTCATCTCCTTTGCAGTAAGTTTTGCTCCAATCTTTATAATTTCCTCACATATTTGGGATTTGAGTTCAGTTTGCTCTTCTTTTTCTAGTCATTTGAGGTGCTGCATGAGGATATTTATTTTTCCCATTCTGTTTCATAATGTGTGAGTTTACATCTATAAATTTTCCTTGAAAAGCTGCTTTGTTTTTTCCCTCAAATTCAATGAGTTGTGTTTGAAATTTCTCTGAATTATAGATATTGCTTAATTTCTTATTTAATATCGTCTGTGATCCATTGGTAGCAGGGGTGGGTGTTGTTTTATTTTCCTGTTTTTGTGTGTTTTTTCCACTTTCTTTTGTCATTTATTTCCAGCTTCATTGCACTGTGGTCAGATGATATGTGTTGAAAATTTCTGTTTTCTTGTATATATTTAAGCGTGACCTTTGGAGTATAATGTGGTCTATTTAAAAGATGTGGAAAAGAAGTGTGCCATGTGCAGCTTCAAAAATGTGTTTTTTTCCCTTAATTTTATTTAAGTTTGTTATATGAACACAGCTTTGAGGACCCTCCTTCCAGAGGCAGTTACATTAACTTAGAAATTCCTACTTTATTTTTTTTTTACTTATAAGTAAAATTTATGAAACTTTGCACATACAATATAGTTTTAACTGCACCCAAAACTAACAAAGGCTCTAGCAATTAAGAATGGCAGTATGTCATTTTTTTTCTTCTTTTTTATTTATTTTTTATTTTATTGAACTACAAATGTCAATCAAACAGTTTCAAGACACCTTAAAAAGACAGATTCGATAAATTAATACATTGCAAACTGTTTTCATAATGTTTTGGTATCATACAAGGTGTTATATTTATAGATATTATTTTAGCAGATGTCCCTTATCAGTAAATTAAGAGTGTAGCTGCGATATAACAGGGCCCTCAGATTTAAAGACCCAATTCAGAAATTGGCATCTGAGATGAATACACACTTCTCAGAGGACAAAATTAAAGAAGCAAATAAATATATGAAAAAATGCTCCACATCGCTAGCCATTCATGAAATGCAAATTGAAACAACACTGAGATATCATCTCACTCCAGAAAGAATGGCTATCATAAAGAAATCAACCAACAACAAATGTTGGAGAGGTTGTGGGGAAAAGGGAACACTTCTCCACTGCTGGTGGGAATGTAGACTGGTACAACCATTGTGGAGGTCAGTGTGGAGACTCCTCAAAAGAGTAGGACTACAAATCCCATTCAAGCTGGCTATCCCCCTACTGGGAATTTTCCCAAAGGATCTGGATACATTGTATCATAGAAATATCTGTGTACCTATGTTCATAGCAGCACAATGTGTGATAGCAAAATCTTGGAATCAAAAATGTGTTTTCAGCTGTGGTTCAGTAAAATACTCTGTATATGTCCACTAAGTCCATTTGTTCCAAGTTCTGCTTCAGTTCTGCTACTTTGCTAACTTTTTTGTCTATCTGTCCTATCTTTTTTGCAATAAGGGTGTGTTAAAGTCTGTTAAGATTGTGATATTGGATATTAGATTTCTCATTTTCATTAAGTTTTGTCTTAAATATTTGTTTGCTCCTGTGTTTGTTTTGTACATACATGAACATTACCTCTTCTTCTTGAATTTTTCCCCTAATCAGTATATTGAGTCCTTCTTTATTTCTTTTCATTATTCTTGGTTTGAAGTTGAGACTGTCTGCAAAAAGGATTGCTACCCCTGCTTGTTTCTTAGGTGCTAGAGCAAGTAGTATTGTTTTTCACTATTTGACTTTCAGCCTATGAATTTCTTTATGAGCTAAGTGATTTTCTTGTATACAGAATATTTTTGTTTTTTTTCCTAATCCACTGCAGTAGTTTGTCTTGTTTTAATTGGTGAACTGAATCCATTTACACTGATGTTATGAATGACATGTCATTTACCTGCTGTTGTTTTCCTCTTTTTCTTCTGTGTTTAAATGTTTGCCCTAATTGGCGAGTCCTTTTCATTCTCATTCGTGGAGTTGTGGTCATTTTTGTTTCTCTCTCGAATATCTTTTAGTAGTCTATGAAGGGTTGGCTTTGTTATCATGAAATTCTTTAATTTTCCTTTGTCACGGAAATATTTCACTTCTCCTTAAACTTGAAAAAGAGTTTTGCAAGTAGTCTGAGCTGGAATCCATTTTCTTAGAGGACTTCAGTTTCTCTGCTTCATGCTCTTCTTGACTTTGGGGGTTGTGGAGAGAAATCTGATGTTTTTCTGACGTGTTTTTCTTTATATGTGATCTCTTTCTTTTCTGTAGTGGGTTTTATTATAATTCTTTTGTTGGATTTCTGGAATCTTGGCTATTATATGTCTCGGTGTTTCTTTAATTAGGTTGATGTTATTTGGAGCTCTATATGCTTCAGTTGCTGAATGTCAGATTATTTCTCCATATTTCAGTAGTGTTGTTCTATCATTTAAGCCCATATTCTTTTTATATCATGTGTGTTGTCTCCTTTAGGGATTCTGTTAATCTCACATTGTTCATCTTTGCATTGTTGTGCAGATGATGAATTATTTTTCCTGCATCCTAGTTATTTTTAAGGTCTATTTTCTTACTTTTTTCTTAGCTGCACCAGTGTCTTCAAGATCTGAAGCTCTATTTTCACTTTCCTTCAAGGGGTTTTGGAAGATTTTGATTGAGATTTTTAGTTCCCCTATATGCCTTTGACTCTCTTTCGTATGATCTATTTGTTTCCTAAATTGCTCATTCAAGGATTCCATACTTTTTGTATTCTCCTCCAATTTTTTTTATCAGTGTCTTCTTTAGAAGCAGTTTCTAATTCTTTCACTATAATTGTACTTTCATTTTTTTTCTTTACTTCTGAGATTATTTCTGATCTGAATTCCCCCATAGCTTTGTGCAATTGTTCCTTTACTTTAGCTGCTAATCATTCGGAGATTTGTTTTTTTACTTCAGAGGTTAATTCTGATCTGATTTCCTCTATACTTTTCTGCAGTTGTTCATGTACTTGAGACACTATTAATTCAGATATTTCTGCTGTGTGAGTCAGCTCTCTTTTGTTCTAGTGTCTACTGCATTTTTTCTGGGAGGCCTCAGCACCTGAGGTTGCATTTAGCTCCTTCTCTTTGTCCTTTTGCATAGCATTGTCCTTTGAGCTTTGGTGCATAGCTTTGGTGCGGTTATAACATTAGCACCTATTGAAATTCAGATGCTCTTATAGATCTTGGTATAGCAAAGTGTCTCAGCTTACTGGATTTAGATCTATGAAGTTTGAATTCATCTTCATGTGTCTGGCTTGGGTCTGGCTGCTGTGCATTTAGTTTCTTGTTACTGCAGCTCATGGAAGTGAACCCACTGTACCCCTACTGGCAAGATGCTCTGCTCCTGGATTAGCTGGGTAGTTCTGGCCCGTATCCTTTCTGCAGCAACTTCACCTTCAGAGTTTCACATTAGGACTGTATGAAGGACTTTGGTAGTGTCTGGAGGCTTCTGGCAGGTGCAGAAGCTCTCCCACAACACTCCAGGCCTGTTTTGTGTCTGGAGGAGCACAATGGAAATTCTCACATGCCAGGCCTGGGTTGGTTCTGAAGGTGTCTAGAGGGTTATAAGTGTATGGTGAAATGTTTCAGTTACATGCTGGGCCTGGCTTTTGTACAGAGGATTCTGGCAGATGCCAAGACATGGTAATTGAATTGTACTTCAAAAGGGATTAGTATGTCTTCATGGCTGATAGCAGTGCTTTCAACATGGCACAGAAGTATTTTACTACCAAAAAATAGAAAATTTACAGCCAAAAAGGAGAATGGAGAGAACTGCTCTGAATAAGTGTATCCATGAGAACACATATAGCAAATCTCCATATCATGAAACCAGAACAGACACGCACTGCTGCAGAGCAATGTTGCCCTGGACAAAGGCAGAAAGAAAATGGCTCTTAGTCTTCTTCTCTACAGTTCTTCAAGTAGTAAGAAATTAGCATGGCTTAAACGATTATTGAAAACTGCCTTTATAAGCATAGCTTTGCTATGCATATATAATGTTTTGAAAATAAGGTAACACCTGGAAGATTGTTTTGAGAATGGCTCTTGTGATTAGGAAAATGACTTGTTAGAATGTGACTGTCCTGGGGCTAGGGAGATGGCTCAGTAGAACTCAGAAAAGAAATAAAATTAGAAAGGCATAACAATTAAAAAACTTGGTAGCAGCATCAGACTGAGACAACTAAAAAATTTATGCCAAAAGTGATAATTTTATCCCAAAAGTAAATAATACTTATTTCCTTGTAAGTGAATTATTAGGTGTATTCCTGATACATGAAAAATCTCATGCTGTGTGGAACACTGATGAAGAAGAAGTGATCAACACTGTCCTTGAGGAAAAGAAATTGCTTAGAAAAGAGCAGGGCAAGTGCTAACTCTATGGGAATGAGCTGCCAAGAGCTGTCCTGTGCTCATGTCCATGCTTCTGTAGATGGTGATAACGTGTAAATGTTTTCTGCTATTGCTGAATTTCAGTGAGTTTGTGAACTACAAAAACATAGCATAAATTAATCTAATGTTAAGCAGAAAGGAAACCAGGTAGTATAAAATGTTACTAGACTTTTGTGTGATATGTGTACCTTGTTTAAAACTCCATGCCCCCACTCCTGAGCATCAATAAAAATCAGTTAACCCAGGTTCTGTGTCTGATTAACTTTTTTGTCTTTGGCCAGGCCAGTAAATTCCTCATCTGAATGGTTGCGAGACGATGGCAGCTGGTTTTCTAGCAATCAAGTCTTGTTCCAGGTGCGGTAGTTTACAGGAACTGAAATGGTGATTGAAAATTTTGATTTTAAGTTTTAACGGTGTGCTAGTAAAACCGTCATTCAACAAAAGTAAAACAAAAACACAAGTTGACACAATTTAGAATAATTTCTATATTTTAGCTATAGGGTATTATATATATGAATACTGTGAAGAATTACTAAAGTTAAATTCTATGAAATTAATATGAGTATAAGGAAGTTTATAATAAGCAAGATATTAAAATTGTAAAGATTTGATGGTTTGAGACTTCAGAAGTTAATGATAGCTTTGAGAATATGACCTGCCATGAGTGAATAAGTGCAAGGTCAGGAAAACAGATACTAGTATTCAGCTAATGTGAAATTCTTCAACATGTTTCCCATGGGAACAGCTTTGGAGGATATCCTTTCATCTTTTCCTGATATACTTTATCAAATGCTTCAGCTTGGGCTACGGTGAGAAGATTCTTCCAGTCCCCGGTGACTCCTGGAAAACAGAGCACAGAGATTTACAACCGATCTAGGAATTGGGCCTAAGAGTTCAGCACATCTCAGTGATCAATTCACAGAATCCACTTGACAAAGAGAAATTAGCTGGCATAACTCAAAGACCAGTTTAGAGCCATTGACAATTCAGAGCTTTTTTTTTTTCTAAAGACTAAGTATCTACCATTTACATTTGTACCTGAAGAGAAAAAATTTCTTTCCTTCTGCTCTCTCCTAAGTGTTCCTTTAGCCACAATCCTGGCTCAAACCTTTGATGCATCTAGATTGTACTCTTTCTTGACATTTCTGTTTCTACTGGACTGAACAAAGACAACTGCTTTTGACCTTTGACTTCATGTAATAATTTCTAATGGAATGTCCAGTTTTTCTATGAAGGCATCTCAATTTCTGAATGTGAATAATTCATAAAACTATCTTGAATATATGAATTCATTTCTATATTTCACTCAGTTGTATTCCTGCATTTGCTTAATTCTTTTTTTGCAGGAGTGTAGCAAATTTTAATTCAAAATAGACACTCTGAAAACAATAGGTTAAAAAAATAAAGTCCAACAAGCTCTCTCTGAATTTGCAACTCAGTACAACAGTCACTTACAATAGTCATTTTGAGACTAGTTTCATATCAGTCTCAAAAATATGCATTATGCCAATCATATGTAAGCATTAATATTTTTAAAGTGCATGTAGAAACACTGTACTATTTCCCAAAGGCTGTCACATGCTCTAGATACTTCTATCTGAAAACATGTTGGATAGCCTCCTCCACTGCTTTATTGCTAGCAGTAGAACTCAGGATATGAATGGGCAGTTTTAATACTTAAGGAGAATTAAAATGAGAAAAAGGAAATTAGAAACATTTTACTAAACAAAATTACAAGAATTCAAAAATAGCTGCTATATTAAATTTTGTTATGTTTATTATTATTATTTTTATTGGAGAACAAATAGCAGTGAGACAGTTTCAAGAGAAATTAACAGGACAGATTCGATAAATTAATACATTGAAAAATGTATTCGTAATGTTTTGGTGTCTTACAAGGTGCATACATGATATTATACTTCCAGACATTATTATGGCAGATGTCTCTAATCGGTGACTGAAGAGCGTGTAGCTATGTACTTATTTTACTTTTTTCTAGCTGAATTATATCACAGATTCAATAATTAATACTTTCTACCTTGTAATCTCCCTAGTGTTTGTCCATAGTACTAGAAACCAACATAATATCTTGTCCAACCACTATTAGTGAAAATCTTGCTTCTCACAGAATTATTCAGAAGCACAGCATATTTATCTTAACTGTACTGTTTTTCACACACACACATCATGATTCTTCCTTTCTATAACCCCCTTTTTTTGCCTAGACCTGTCAAAGATGAGCACGTCATTGTCATTAAACCAATTTAGGTGCCTGAACTCAGCGACACAATCCAAGACAGTCCAGCATTCCACAATAATAGTGAGTTATCTGAAGAAGTTGTTGACTATAGCCATTTACAGTTCAGCTTATTATTATAGCCCCAGGTTATATACCTCAGTTTTTATACTTTTCTGCTATATGGTTAAAACCGAGATAGATCAGCTATTAAGAATGATAAGTTTGAAGCATTTATACTGAAGTGTATGCACTTGAACATATACTCATAAGTGAAATAAACCAGACACATAGTATGGTCTCCCTAGTATAAGAAGCGAAAAGGAGAAATACAAATGGAAACGTAGAACAACAACTAAAATCAATTGAGTCTGATAAGGCAAAGTGAATGACATATGCTGCAGGATATTAATCAGCTTTTCTTCTGGATGGTTAATAACCTAAGTTCACAGATCAAAATTGGAGGAATAGAAGAGCCACAAGGCCAGCCAACATTTTGGCCCTAGCCTTTCAAGGTCAGTGAAGACTCAGAACATAGGAGAACCTGTACTGCAACATTATGAAACTCAGTTGAGCTCCAAATTTTCTGAACAAGGAGATTATGGAGCCACAGAGGAAAGAGATTGAAGTTCTATAGTGTGCCTGGGGAGAGTCACATGGAGAGAAAACTTTGTCTCAGGCTCTCACGGAGAGCAAACTGCTCAAGCATTGGCCGTGACTCATCCACATGGATGACACAGACAAAGGATCTACAGAATAAGGTACAGGACTACAAGATAAACCCTGAGGGGACTTCACCGACCTTATTAGAAACATAAAGTACATGTGTTGGTATATAAGTCTTGCTCTATCTAGGTCTTACCCATCCAGCAGAAAAGTATAAAAATGAAGTATACATCATGGGGCCATAATATTAAGTTGAGCTGTAAATGGCTATGGTCGACAACTTCTTCGGATAAGTCACTATTGTTGTGGAATGCTGGACTGTGTTGGATTGTGTTGTCGAGTTCAAGCACCTTAGTTAGTTGAATGACAATGGAGTGCCCATCTCTGACAGGTGTAGACAAAGGAAGGGGTATAGAAAGGAAGAATCATGATGTGTGTATATAGACAGTACAGTTGGGATAGATAATGCTGTGCTTCTGCATAATTCTATGAGAGGCAAGATTTGCACTAATGGTGGTTGGATAGGATATTATGTCAGCTTCGAGTACTATGGACAACCACTAGGAAAATAACAAGGTAGAAAGTATTAATTATTGAATCTTTGATGTAATTCAGATATAAAAAATAAGGTACGCAAACAGCTACACGCTCTTTATTTACTGTCAAGAGACATACGGTATAACAATGTCTGTAAGTATAATATCATGTATGCACCTTCTGTGATTCCAAAACATTATGAAAACAGTTTTCAATGTATTAATTTATCAAGTTCATCTTGTCAAGGTATCTTAAAACTGTCTCATTGATATTTGTACTTCAATAAAACAAAACAAAACAACCTAGATAGATCAAGACCTATATACCAAAACATGTAGTTTTTGTTTCTGATGAGGTCAGTGAAATCCCCTGAAGTTTATCTTCTAATCCTGTACCTTACTCTGTAGATCCTTTGTCTGTGTCATCCATGTGGATGAGTCATGGCCAATGCTTGACCAATTTGTTATCTTGAAGTTAGTTGTTCAGATTACAAGATACAAGCGTGCTAATTTTGTCAAAAATAATTAAAAATTACAATGAAGACAGAAAAACATTTAAAAATCAAGTGCTTCATTAAACCTCCACTTGATTCTTATGAAATTAACATGTAAAATATTTGCATATGTTGATAGAACTGTCATATCAAGGTGACACAGTGTAGGTGGATGTTTTAAGCAATGGGTATTCGTTTTCTCACAGGTCTGGAGGCTGAAATATTAGTTTATTTTGTTGAGTGTCCTGGAATCTTATGAAAGTACTGATAGAATCATCCATTGTAGGCCACTGTCTTTAATTTTTGTTGCTAAGTTCCTTTTTAATATTTTATTTATTTAGTACAGGGTCGCACTACATAGCTCAGACTCACAGTGATACTCCTCGTACTGGGAATGCAGGTATACTCCAACGTCCCTGACCAGGGATCAAATCTGTTTCATGGCACTTGACAGGCAGATGCTTAGATTGCTGAGCTATCTTCTCCGCCCAACCTCTCCTTCATTGTTTCATGCTGCCACACTCTTCTTTGCCAATTTCTTTGTCCTAAATTACTCATTTAAAACACCATTCACATTCACCTACAATCTGACACAGTAGCAGTATTTTAAGCTAATAATCTCTGTAAAATTTTTCTATCCAGTTGTATGGCATTCAGAGATATCCACATCCTCATCATAATTATTTTTTCAAATTTTATTTACTTACTTTTTCACTTATTTGGTACAGGGTCTCTCTAGGCTGCTTGAACTCATAGTGATCCTCCCTTCTGAGCCATTCCAGCACTGTGATTACAGATGTGCACTATCACTCCCAGCTTTTGTGGCCAGCATGGCTCACCTGGGGTTCTAGGGCTGCTGTGGCATGCAGTACCAGGCATTGAACCCAGGCTGTTGTGCTTGCCTGGCAGTTTTCCAGACCACAGCGCTATCTTCCTCACCCAAGCTTTTTCTACAGCTCCAACTCATGATATTTGACTGATGACTATTCAACCAATTATCTTGATTATACAGACATCTTTTGAAATGTTGTGTGAATTAACATTATTAATGACACCAGACACTTGAAGAATCCTTCTATAATCTAGATTACTTATTGTTTATGAATACTGAATGTCTTATGAGCCATTGGCATCAAGTTTTACAACAAAATTCATTAGATCTTGTGGTCCTCATTACAATGTTTAGCACTGAGGTGTAAAGAGCTTCGGAATTTTAGCCTGTTAGGTGATGAATCGCTACCACACATTCATTACTGCACTTTAAACAAAATTAATAATGGATATATTTAATTAATTCTTCTCTGCACAGTGAACAACTACAAAATGCAATAGAATTTTTATTCTGTGACAGGTACTCCCCTCCAGAATAAAAAGTTATAGATAATGTACATTTGGGATAGGTAACGCTGTGCTTCTACATAATCCTATGAGAGGCAAGATTTGCACTAATGGTGGTTAGACAGGATATTATGTCAGCTTCTAGTACTATGGTCATCCACTAGGAAAATAATTATTGAGTTTTTGATATAATTCAGGTATAAAAAATAAGATAAGTAAACAGCTACACTCTTAATTTACTGATAAAAGACATCTGGTATAATAATATCTGTAAGTATAATATGTATGCACCTTGTACGATACCAAAACAGTATGAAAACAGTTTGCAATGTATTAATTTATCAAATCTATCTTGTTAAGGTGTCTTGAACCATCTGATTGATATTTGTACTTCAATAAAATAAAAAAAATAAATTAAAGAAATAACAAATTGCAATGCTTTTGAAATATCTTCTCAGCCTAGTTTAAGGACTTGATTAATAGAGTTTGTGCTAATGCAAAGTAGTGAAAATTTTAGGTGCCAGATTGTTTGGAAAGAAGTGAAGTCAATGGGAACATCGTAGTGAAGGAGACTGTGGGAGAGCACAAGAAATTTAATGCTTAATTTATCTCCACTCACAGCCCAAAGAAGAAATGCTTAAACGTCTTTGCTCTTTCATATTCTGTCCTAACCAAGAGGGATATCTGCCATATCGTCTGACATATTTTGGAAAGGAGTCATGTTTTCTTACCTTTTCTCATCATTGCGAAATTCTCAGTTATATAAGAAGCAGGCATGAGGCTAAAGTTGGACATCTTGTTTTCTTTCATGAACTGGAAGGAGCTATATTTGATGACTGAATCTATTTCTTCTGGTTTCAATTCCTTTCCCAAGAATTGACAAATCTTCTCTATAGTGCTTCTGGTGTCCTAAAAGAAGAAAATTCCAAAGCAAGAACTGATGAAACAGGAAAAAGAGAAAAGGAGAAAGGTAGAGAAGTGAAAAGATAAAGTCAACATGCAACAAAGGCAGAAAGTTTTGTGTTAGGTCGAGTAGGAAGACAGTGAGACAGGTAAAATTAGATGGCCTGTTGTGTGTGCAGAATGCAATGATGAGGACTTCCAGTTTGATTTGGATTCTTAATTGTGGAAAAATAGCACTTCATTTTTATCTGTTCCTCAGCTGATGGACATTTATTCCCACCCCCCAGAGTCAGCTATGACACATTGTGCTGCTCCATACATAGGTGCACATGTATTACTGTGGCACTTTGTTTTCAGTTCCTCTGGATAACACCCAGGAGGGGAACTGCTAATTTGAATTGGACCTCCTATTCAAGATTTTTACATTAGCCTTACAGACATTTCCACAGTGTTTGTACCAGTCTATACACCCAACAGCAATTGAGGTCTCATTTTTCTTTGCACAGCACTTCCAGCATGTAGCATTTGTTTATTTCTTTTTGATAGACATTCTTTCTGCAGTGAAATGCAAGCTCGGTGTTTTTTAACATATATTTCTTCAACAAGCAATGATCTTGAACATCTTTTTTATATATTGACTTGTCATTTACATTCCCTCATCTGAGAAATGCATATTCATCTCAGGTGTTCACTGTTTGATTGGGCCCTTGAGTATTGCTCACCTGATATTTAAAAAATTCTTTATGTATTTTAGACACATAGCCATTATCTAAAGCAAAAGCAGTTCAATTTTTCCCCCAATTCATTGATTTCCCTTTTACTCTGATAATGCTTCCTTTTTATGTGGAGGAACTATAAAGAAAGATGATATTCCAGTTGGTGATTATTTGAAGTATGTCTGATGCAGTTCAGATTTCCTTCATGAACTCTGTCTGCACGTATGTCTTTACTATTTGCTCTAGTAAATGTTGTGTTTCCATTTTAATATTGAAATTTTAGATCCATGTTTTATTTGTTTTAATTTTTTAATATTGATAAACAAATACCAATGAGACAGTTTCAAAGCAGGTTAGTAGGACAGTTACAATAATTAATGTATTGCATATTGTTGTCTTTGTAGTAGTTATTCATAGTGGAAGATGCAGATATGTTATTCTGTTCAAACACTCTTAGTACAAATCTTTCTTCTCACTGAATTAAGAAAAAGTAGATGTATATCTATCCTAATTATTTCATATATGCAAATACAAATTCTCCTCCATTTATGTACCCTTTTTTGTTTAGTTTTGTCAGAGATGGTTATTCCTTCACCCTTTATATGTTGCATGTGAGTGAGTTCAGCAAAATGATCCAATATAGTCCAATAGCCCATAATCGTAGTGGGTTATCTATAGGACTGTCAGTTTTAGAAGTTGTTGACAAGAGCCTTTTACAGTTCAGTATATAAATAAGGTTTTACTTTTTTTTAACCTCATTTTTATAGTTTTATGCTGGATGGTGAAGACGAAGACAAAGCAAGACCTATATAAGAAGAAATGTACCTTTTTGTATCTGACAAGATCAGTGAAATCTCAGGACTTACTCTGAAACCCTGCACAGCAGTTTGTAGATCCTTCGTCAGTGTCAGCCTTGTGGATGAGTCACAGCCATTGCTTGACCAGTTTGCTGTCTGTGAAAGCCTGAGAAAATGTTTTCTCCTCATGTGATTCTCCTTAGGCATACTGTACATCACAGATCATTTTGCTCTGTGGCCTCATGATTTCCTTGATCAGAAAATTTGGGTCATCACTGAGTTATAGGATGTTACAGTACAGGTTCACTTATATCATGAGTCCTCACTAAGCTTGAGAGTCTAGGGCCAAAATGTTGGCTGTCCTTGTAGCCCTTCTTTTCTCAAATTTTTGGTCTGCAAACATAACCTGTTAACACTCCAGAAGACAGGCTTAATGATATTATTTCCCTAGAACACAGGCAGTTGAGTTCACCTCAGTACCTGTGAATTTCAAACATCTTAAACATTACTTGATTCATCCATTTTGACTGTGCTTTTCTTCATGGTGATAGGCATGGCTGCTTTTTAAGCTTTCAGCATCTGGAAAGGGAGGTAGTTTTTCCAGTACTAATATTTAAAATGTTTCCTTTCCTCCAGTGGATATTTTTGGCCCCTTTTCAAATATAAGGTGTCTGAGTATGTTTTTAGTTTTGTTTGCATCTTCTAATCTGTTCCATTGATACTGAAGTCTGTCCCATTTTCCAGTACCATACCAGTACCATTTGCATTTTATAACAGTTACTTTTTAAACTAATTTCAAGTTAGGGTTTGTAAAGCCTCCTCCCTTTCTTTTGTTGTCCAGGATTGGTTTTACTATCCTAAGTTTCTTCTTTTCCCAGATGAATTTTAAAATATGTTCTCTAGATTTTTGAGTTGTTTTAATGGTATATTAATGGGTATTGCATTGATCCTGTATTACAGTTTTGGTTGCATGGCCATTTTCACAATGTTGCTTCTTCCTACTTGGAAAGAAGGAGTATCTTTCCATTTCCTGATATTCCATTCAATATCTTCATAATACTGTAATTTCCACTGTATAAATATTTTAGTTCCTTTGTTTGATTGATTCTTAGCTATTTCACTTTTTCAAATGTTGTTATTATAGGCTTGTTTTCCCTAATTTCCTTTCTCTTGTATTTTTTTTTTTTTTTTGTGTGTGTACATACAGAAAGGCTATCAGTTTTTTTGAATGCTGACTTTGCATCCTGTGACCCTGCTTATTTTGCTAAATACATCCACAATTCTCTTGGTGTTTTCCTATTCTTCTATGTAGAATATCATGGCTCCTGTGTACAATGAGTATAATGACAATTTCACTTATTCCTTTGAAGTTATTATTGCTTTAATTTGTCTATCTGATATAATTGCTTTGGCTAATGGTTTTGGAACTGTATTTATTGCATAGGAAGGGTGAGTATGGACGTTCTTGTCATATTCCTGACTTTAAAGAGAGGGCTTTTAGATTTTATGCACTTAGTTTGATGTCAGCTATTGGTTTCTTGCACATGGATTCTATTATGTTGAGATAAAGAGCACCTATTCTTGTTTTCTGTCAGGCTATTTTGTAAAGTCATGAGTGAGTGTTGGGCTTTCTCAGAAGAGTTTTGTGCATGTATTGCGGTGAACATTTAACTCTTCTCTTTGACTTTATTACTGTGGTGTATTACTTTTATTCATTTTCATATATATTGAACCATCCCTGCATTCTTGAGATGAATTCCAATTGGCCATTATATATAATCTTCCTGATGTCTTGATGCAGTACTTTTACCAGCATTTCATTGATATTTTTGTTTCTGTAGTTATTAGACAGATAGCCCTACAGTTGTGTTTAGTAGTTGGTTATGTCTCTGTTTGTGGTATCATCGTAACAGATGTATCTAGGAAGAATTTTTAATACTACTTCAATTTCAATTTCCTTAAAGAGTTTCATAAGTAGTGACATTAAATCTCTTAATTTCATGTAAAATTCTGCAGTGATTCTATTATAACTTAGGCTTCTATTTGCTAGTAACATTTTATTATATTTTCAGTTTCATTGACAGATATTTAGAATCTGTAGGCCTTCTTTATCAGTCTTGGAATTTCTACATTGCTAGGCATATGGCCATTTCTTTTTCTTCATCTTATTATAGTAAAATTCTTGAAATAAGTATTGATAACCTTCCCTATTACCTCTGGCTACATTTAAATTTTACCTTTTTCATCTATAATTGCATTTATTTGAGTCTTTTTGTTTTCTTGATTGATAAAGTTGATTCAGGGTTTATCAATTTAGTTAATCTTTGAAGAAAGATAACTTTTATTGACTCTTTGTATTGCTTTTTTTCCTCTTGATTATATTAATTTCTGCTTTTTTCCTTATAATTTATTCTTTGGTTTTAGTATTGGGTTTGTTTTTCTTTTCCTTAAAGTTTGACTTCTAATTTAAGTTGTATATTTGACCTTGTGTATTTGTCTGATGTGATAGTTCACTGGTATAATTTTCTTCACAGGACTAACATTATTGCATCCCACAAGTTCTAGTATGTTGAATGAAAATTATCAGTTAATTGGAGAAACCCAAATTACTTCTGTCATTTCATATGGGTCTTCTGTTATTCAGAAGCATGTTGTGTGATTTCCAAGTATTTGAATAGTTTTAGTGGTTTATTTTCTGTTCATTTCCAATTCAATTACTCTATGTACAGCTAGAACTCATGAGATAAGTTCAATTGTTGTGCATTTATGTAAATATGTTCTATGGGATTGTATGTACTTTACTTTTTATAATTTCCCTGCATAGTTAAGGGAAATGTAGGTGCATGCTGATGTCGTGGTGGGGTTGAACACTTTATAAACATCTACTAATCACATTTGCCCAGTAGTCTGCTTTAGTTGATATTTGTTTGTTTATTTTTGGTCTATTTGTGATAGTGGAGTGTAAAATTCCCTCATCTTAATTGTGTTGGTGGTTATTAGATGATTTAAGTCTGGTAATATCAGTTTTATGGAATCATGTGCTCTGGTATACGGTGCATATGTATTTGTGATTGTCATCTCTTCTTCTTTAAGTTTCCCCTTAGCAAGTATATAATGAGTATCTTAGTCTCATTGGATCAATCTTAAAGTTCACATTTTCTCCAAATAGAATAGCTAATCTTGCTTTTTTCTGGGTTTCTGTAACATGCAGGATTGTTTTTCAATCTTTGATTTCAATATATGAAATTCTTTTTAGTTAAATGCTTTAACTAAAGGACAATATTTTTGCTCATTAAATCTTTCTGTACATTGAAGTAAGTGAAAGTAAGTGTATATCTAGCCTAAATATTCTGTATATACAAAGGCAAAGTGGTCCTTTCTTTGTATCTACTTTTTTGTTTAGTTCTGTCAGATATGGGTATTCCTTTGGCTTGTGAATACTGTAGATGCCTGAATTCAGCAAAAGAATCCAACAGAGTCCAGCAGTCCACAGTAGTAGTGGGCTATGCGCAGAAGTTGTTGACTTGAGCCTTTCACAGCTCAGCATATTAATATGGCTTTATTTTATATGTGTACTTTTTTTTTTACTTTGTTGCTGGATGGTTAAGACCAAGATAAAGCAAGATCCATAAAACAAGAAATGTAAGTTTTGTATCTGATAAGGTCAGTCACGTGCCCTCAGGATTTATCCTGTAACCGTGTACCACACTTTGCAGATCCTTTCTCTGTTTTAGTCTTGTGGATGAGTCACGGCCATTGATTGACCAATTTTCTGTCTGTGAAAGTCTGAGAGAATGTTTTCTGTAGGTGACAATCTTTAGGCACACTCTACATCATAAATCACTTCACTCTGTGGCCCCATAATCTCCCTGACTAGAAAATTTGCGCCACACCTGAGTTACATGATGTTATAGTGTAGGTTCTCCTATGTCCTGAGTCTTCTCTGACCTTGAAAGTCTAGGGCCAAAATTTTGGCCTTGCAGCCCTTCTATTTCTCTGATTTTTGATTCACAAACATAGGTTATTAACACTCCAGAAGAGAAGCTGATTATTACTCTGCAACGTAGACAGTTTAGTTTACCTTAACTATCTCTCCAAGTGTCAACCATCTTAGGTATAACATAGAACAGGTATTGTCCATCAATAATTGATATGCTAAAGTTTATGTCCATAAAGGATATGAAGAAAAAAACAATTTAAAAATGTGAGTAAACACCTACATATTTTTACTCAGCAACTCAGAAATCTAACCATATACAGCATTGTAGCAGGATAGTCCTATGACATTTTTCATTCTTACGTCTTTTTTTTCATTTATTACACTTTATTTAAAAAAAGACTGGCTGGTGAGATGGCTCAGTGGAATAAGCATGTCCCTGGAAAGTGGAAAGGATGAGTTGATTCCCCAGTTCCATAAAAAAAAAAAGAAAAGAAAAAAATTACTTATGGTAATAATTGGTATGTCATGACAAGAAGTACATATTTAGAAGACAGAAATACCAGGCATTCGAAGCGTGACCCAATATTACACATTGCTATCTTTTTTTTTTTTTATTACTATCTTGAATGCAGTTGCATGGTATAAGCACGTGTAGTTAGTGAGGATGAGAATCCTACCAATTAACTGTTAGTTTCAAAAACCTGCTGATGTTTCTCAGGATCATTGCCTTTCCCATCTGTGTGTAGAAATGTTTGGCTTTGCTCCTGTCATATTTCCAGGCTTTTCTTCTTGCCTTCTCTTCATTGTCCAATCCTCAAGTACTTACTTTCCTCTTAATTGTGTTATACATTTCCCTGTGTGTTTCTTCTTTTGAGTTCTTATACTAGGGACACTATATGATATTTACTCATGTAGGACCAGTTTATTTCACTTATGAGTATATCTTCAAGTGACATCCACTTACATATGAAGACTTTGAGTTTACCATTCTTTACAGCTGAGTAATACTTCATTGTGCAAAAATAAGCCATGTATTTCATCCATTTCTCAGGTGATAGGCATCTTGGTTGTTTCCAAGATTTGGGTATCACAAATTGTGCTGCTATAAACATGGTTACACATATATCACTATGATATGACGTTTTCAGTTCTGTGGGGGAAAATTTCCAGTCGGGAATGAGATTTCTAGTCCCAGTTTTGGGAGGAGTCTCCCCACTAATGTCCACAATGGTTGCACTAGTCTACATTCCCACCAGCAGGGGAGAAGTGTTCCCCTTTTCCCACATCCTCTCCAACATTTGTTGTTGGTTGTTTTCTTTATGATAGTCATTCTTTCTGGAGCGAGATGGTATGTCAGTGTTAACTCTCATTTCATGGATGCCTAGTGACGTGGAGCATTTTTTCATATATTTATTCGCTTCTTTAATTTTGTCCTCTGTTTTAATGTTAAGATGTTTAATCCGTTTTGACTTTAGCTTAGTGCATGGTCGATAGAGCTGGGTCAAGTTTTAGTTTTCCACATGTGGAGAGCCAATTTTTCCAGCACCATTTATTCAAGAGGCTATCTTTCTTCCAGTGAGCATGTTTGGTTGTTTTGTTGAAAATAAAGTGGTTGAGTGTGTTCATAGAGGCCTCTGCATCTCCTTTTCTATTCCATTGGTCCTCAGATTTATTTCATTGCCAATACCATGCTGTTTTTATCACAGTAGCTTTGTAGTGTAATTTCAGTTCAGGAATTGTAATTTCTCCTGCCTTTTCTTTGTTGTTCAGGATTCCCTTTGCTATTCTATGTCTTTTGTGGTTCCAAATAAATTTTAGGACCAATTAAGTCTGGCAGGTATGTTTTTGGTAATTTTATAAGGATTGCATTAAATCTGTACAACAATTTGGGTGTGTGGCCATCTGCACAATGTTTGTTCTTCCTATCCAGAGGAGGGAATATCTTTCAATTTTTTGAAATCCTCTATGATCACTTTTTTCAGACTACTGTAATCTCCATGAAAAGAACTTTGACATCTTTATTTAAACGAATTCCAAGGTATTTCATTTTCCACATTGCTGTTATAAAATGTATTGTTTCTCTAATTCCTTCTCTGTGTGTTTATCTGTGTAGAGGAACGTTACTGACTTTTGGGAATTGACTTTCTATCCTGCTATGCTATTGAATTTGTGTATCAATTCTAGTAGCTTCTCTGTGGAGTTTTTTTGGTTTTCCAAGTAAAGTGTCATGCCATCTGCAAATAATGATTATTTAACTTCTACTTTACTCATTCTTATTCCTTTTATTTATCCCTCCTGTCTGATGGCTCTGGCTAATAATTCCAGAATTATATTGAACATGAAGGGTGATGGAAGATATCCTTGCTTTGTACCAGATCTGAAAGTGAAACATTTGAGTTTTTCTCCATCTAGAATTATATTAGCCATTTTGTGATCATAAATGACTTTTATCAAATTGAAGTAGAGTTCTTCTATTCCAATTTTCTTTAAGACTTTGGATATGAATGAGTGCTGGACTTTGTCAAAGGCCTTTTCTACATCAATTGAAATGATGATGTGGTTTTCAGATTTTGATCTATTTATATGTAGTGTATTACATTTATAGATTTTCAAATATTAAACCCTCTGTGCATCCATTGGATGGACCCTTTCCTGGTCATAGTGTATGATCTTCTTGATGATTTTCTGTATTCTATTGTCCAGGATTTTATTGAGGATTTTTGCATCTATGTTAATGAGAGAGATTGGCCTGTAGTTCTCTTTTTTAGTTGTGTCTTTCCCTTGTTTTGGTATTTGTATAATAACTGTCTCCAGGAATGATATTGGGAGAACTTTTTAACTTCATTGAAGACTTTGAGGAGTGTAGGGGTTATATCTTCTGTAATTTTTTTTTTTTTTGAATTCAGCTGTGAATCTAGCAGGTTATGAACTTTTCTATGTTGGCATGCTTTTTATTACATTTCATATTTTATTTGCTTTTATTGGTTTATTGAGAGTTGTTATGACTTTTTGATTTCACTTTGGAAATTTGTACCTTTCTAGGTATCTGTCAAGTTCGTGTGTGTTTTCTATTTTGTAAGCATAAAGTTTCTCAAAGTAGCTATTGATAATCTTCTGAATTTCCACTGGGTTTGTGGTGACTACACCTTTTTCGTTCCTTATTGCTTGTATTTGAAGATTTTCTTTTCTATTTTTGAGGTCCGCTAGGGGCTTTTCAATTTTATTTAATCTTTTAAGGAACCAGTTTTTTGATTTGTTAATTCTCTGAACTGTTTTCTTTGTCTCAATTTAATTAATTTTCTGCTCCAATCCTTATGATTTCTTCCTGTCTTTGGGTTTGGTTTGCTCTTCCTTTTCTAGATGTTGGAGGTATAGATTAGGGTGTTTATTTGTTCCCATTTTGTTTTCCTAACATGTGAATTCATAGCTATTATTTTCCCTCTGATAACTGCTTTGGCTGCATCCTATAAATTCCAATAAGTTGTGGTTGCATTTTCATTGAATTGTAGATATTGTTGAATTTCTTGTTTGGTTTCATCTGTGACCCATTGATTGCTAATTTAGGTATTGTTTAATTTCCATATTCATTGGGTTTTTCTGGTTTCTTTTGTCGTTTAGTTCCAGTTTCATTGCACTGTGGCTGTATAATAAGCATGAGATAATTTCTGTTTTCTTGTGTATGCTTAAGCATGACTTACAGACTAGGATGTGGTCTATTTTAGAAAATTACCCATGTGTACCTGAAAAACATGTATATTCAATTGGGTTTGGTTGGAATACTCTGTATATATCCACCAAATCCAGTTGTTCCATGCTCTGGTTCAGTTCTACTACTTGTTTGCTAAGTTTTTGTCTGGTTTACCTGTGTTTTTTGGATAAGATGGGTGTTAAGGTGTCCTATTAAGATTGTGGTATTGGATATTAGATTTTTCATGTCCATTAAGATTTGTCTTATAGGGCTGGGGAGATGGCTCAGTGGAATTAGAGTTTCTCTGGTAACCGCAAGGGCCTCAGTTCTATGCCAAGTTCTGCACTGAAAAGAAAGAAAAAAATACTAATTTTCACAAAAGAAAGATGTGACAGATCAGTCTTGCTACAATTCTATTATATTTCTAATTTTCTCTGTAAATATATATGTGTTCATTCATATTTTTAAAAAAAAACTATTCATATTCTGTAAGTACTTAAATTTTAGCATATCAATACTTGATGAAAAATACCTTTTCCACCTTATGCCTATGGTGGTTGATATTTAGAGAGGTAGTGAGGGTAAATCAAACTACATATGTTGCAGGGTAATAATCAGCTTCTCTTCTGGATGGTTAGCCACCTAAGGTTGCAGATCAAAAATTGGAGAAGAGGAAGAGCTGCAAGGTAAGCCAACATTTTCATTGTAGCTTTTCAAGGTCCGTGAAGACTCAGGATGTAGGAGAACCTGTACTGTATCATCATGGAACTCAGTTGTGCCCCAAATTTTCTGATAAAGTAGATGATGGAGACACAGAGGAATGCAATCTATGATGCACAGTGTGCCTAAGGAGAGTCACACAGAGAGAAAATATTCTCTCAGGCTTTCACAGAGAGCATAATCACCAATCTATAACTGTGACTCATCCACTTGGCTAACACTCACAAAGGATCTGCAAAGTGTGGTTACAAGATAAACCCTGAAGGTACATGACTGACTTTATCAGTTATAAAAGTTACATTACTTGTTATATAAGTCTTGGTTTATCTTGGTCTTAACCATCCATCAGAAAAGTATATAAATGAGGTACATGAAGTAAAGCCATATTAATATACTGAGATGTAAAAGGCTCAAGTCAACAAGTTCTGCGGATAACCCTTTAGTATTGTGGATTTCTTGACTCTGTTGGTTTATTTTGCTAAATTCTCGCACCTATAACATTTAGATGCCAGTGGAATACCAATCTCTGACAGGACTAAACAGAACAAAGGGCTACAAATGAAGGACCGATTTGTATTTTTATATACAGCATAATTAGGATAGATATACAGCTGGTTTCATTTAACTCAATGAGAAGATATCCTGTCTGCTTCTTGTACTATGGATAACCACTAAGAAGATAACAATGTACAATGTATTAATTATTGAAACTATTCTATTAA